>CAJNOI010000158.1:98749-193288 GCA_905250115.1 Adineta steineri
TTTTTTTCAAATTTGAAGATCTGTCTAAGTATATAAACGTGTGTAAGTAGTATTTGAACATTACAAATAATATAGGGCGAGGATATAATTTTATCATACTTTTTTTATTTATTAATAGAAAGTTTATTGGGTATGAAATATTTTTAAATTTCTGTTCGTATATAAAATGAATTTTACGGATTTGAAAGAGTCGTATTAATAGTTTATAGTCCAATACTGTCTTGAATACTATTAAATATAAAACATGGATGTTTAATTAACCCTTTCTACGTCAAATAAATATATAAATGGTATTTAAAAATAGACTTTGCTCTATGAGAAGCATCTCATCGTAATACATGTCTGAAAAATGTAATTTAGAGAATTTAATTATTCATTTGTTACATTTTCATTTATAATAAATATTCAGTGGAATAAAACAAAGCATTTATTTCATGTAAAGTGCAATTGTATATTTTACACACATGTAATACTTGAAATTGAATTCAACTATTGTTTTAACCCTTTCATCAAGATGATAAAGGGTATACAAAGTGAGGGTGAAGGAGCATCTCTAAAGTGAATGAAAGTGAACAGTTCAATAGTTGAATTTAAATTTCGTGTTTGACACTGCTGAAAAATAAACATAAAAGAAATACTGATAAGTATTTCGCATCTTGAGCGTGAGTGGTTGTGAATGAAAGTGACGACGAATAATTAATACTATCACGCAATTCCACCCTCTCTCTAGAAAGGTCAAGAGTGATCGGTATGAAACACAAACCTGACTTCAATATTTATCTCGAAAGAGTTATTCGTAACATTTTCTTTATTCAAACTGATAAATTCCAAATTTTATTAGTTTGTAAAAGATTTACATCAAAATTTTTTCCACGCACCAAGATTATACGACACCCTTAAGATAGGTGTTGCAATGTTTTGTAAATGTTGAATAGTAATTACTTTTCACACATAGAGTCATATCTGATTATGTCGATAAATTACTATTACACTCAATATAAATTATTATTGATATTTAATTGATTTTTTTCCGAATATTAAATTAATTGAAACAATATACATCAAAATCTCTAATGATTATTGCTTAAACGATTTGGTTATTTTCTCACACAGTCTGTTTCTGATCATATGACAAACATGACGATCTTATTGATTTCCATCAAAAACATCCGTTTCTGCCAGCAGCTATCGTTCTTGCTGTTACATATGATAAAAAATAAGGTCATATGCCTTCCGGTTGAGAAAAATAATATGCTAAAACAGTATCTTTTTCATACACAACAACATTTTAGTCTTAATCATTTCTGTATATTATAGTTATTAGAATTGACATGTGTATTAAACAAAAAAAATGTGAGTAATTATGTTTATGAATCTAAAAATCAATACACAATTCTATTTATCCTAAGTTCAGACCCATAGAACTTGTAACTTTTATTCTATTAACTATGACATTTCTACAATAAAAAAGATAATTGTTTGTTATTGTTTTTACTCAGTTAGAATCATTATAAAACCTGTATCTGTTAGTAATTAATCTCAATTGTATGAATCATTTGAATAATAAAAAACAAACTGTCTCGTATAGTTTTCTTAATATCTATTATTGTTAGTAAAAATTAAAATTTATTACTCGAAAGAAGAAGTTGTGAATTATACAAACAAACTTGCATCTACTAGATTGGATTTATTGTGTGTCAGGATTAAATATGGTTAAAAACACAACTTTCCGGTTTCTTATTTCTAGACAATTAGTATATGCTATCTAGTATAGAATAAAGATGAAAAATAAATATGACTAGCATTATACTAATCTTGTATAGCATAGCAAACAAAAATAAGTGTGTTGAAGATTAGAATATTGCTCTAGATTTTGAAAGATTATTTTAGAAATTCATAAAAAATTCTAAGTGAATATAGAAACATAATAGTAATTCTTTTTTCTTTGATAGTCTTTTTATCATTTTGAGCAATTGAGAAAAACACAATCATTCAATCATATGAATAATAAAAGAAGAGAATAAAATCGAATGACGATTGTCAATATATGATTAGAAATATTTTATCTTATATATATATATATAAATACAAGTGATCTCTAATATAAAAATGTCAATGTAATTGATATTCTCAACAGTTTCCATCTGTATTTAATTAAGACTATAATAAATCTGTTTGCATCTCTTCCTATTTTTATTGTTATATTGGATCTTTTTGCAACAAAACTTGTTTTTCTTTTCTCTCTTAGATCTTTTATTTTAGCGACAGACTGAATATTTGTTTGTTTCCCTATTGATTTATGACTATTTATAACCAATCATACTTCATTCATATTCAACATATTCTCTAATCAAATGCTGATCAATTCATGATCTACGATATACTAAACTAATCAATAAAAAAGAATCGAATAGTATATGCCTATTCCAAAGAGTTTCATACAAACAATTCATGCAAGTAAACAATACATTTTATATTACTGTAGTAGAAGACAATAGAATTAAAAAGAGAATATACATTGATTAGCAAATTATACTATATGTTAAGTAAATATTTTTAAATATATTTGTGTCTGTAATTGAAAAAACGGCTCCTTTTCCAGAACAAAACAGTGAGAATTAATGCACCGTTTTCTAATCGTTTCCGCCCGTTTCTGATGATCGTCCTGGGTATTCGGTTAAAAAGAACAAAAAATAAATGCACGCAAATAATAAACGTAGTTTCATACATAATAAATGCATAAAAAATGATTGGCACCATTTGTATTTTATATTTTTCTTTTCTTTTCAAGATTCTACTATATCTTTATTTGATTTTCTTATCAGAATGATTCTTCATAAAACAATATATTTTATTTATCTGCATAAAAGTAATTACTACAAATAATATTATCAGTTTGACTAAATGAGAATAAAGAGCTTTAATACTTCCTATTGACAATGTCAGATCTCCCACATACACCTACATATATATTTTCTTTTTTGACATTATAGTATTTTTTTATTTAACCACATATAGTTCGTGATGATTGTTATTATTTATGTGATATAGAAAATATCTTTGTAAGTTCGTCATTTATTTTGATATAAAACAGAATTATATTAAATATACTTCTTATTTCGTAGGTCATTGAATAAAAATAGGAACATTATGCTCAATGATAAGATCCAGATAAATCCTGGAATGAAACATTTTTCTTTTGTTTTGTTATAGAAGAGAATAGAAGTCAAAAATAACTTGGAGTAAAAAAAGTTCTTTCATTATAATCAATTATATTGAAGAGAACTTATGACATCCTCATTATGAATGAACTTTTCTTTTCTTCTTTTTTTTTGTTATCTTATTTTTCTCCAAATTATCACGAATCTTTTAGATACTATTTTCTTTTTCTTCATTATTTATCTTCTAATTAAAAACTTGTCAAATAGTATATGATTTACAAACAATAGATTACATCAATATGATTGCACATAAAATAATGATTATTTCGGGAATATTTATGTGTATATTGGGTTTAATTGGAAATATTTTAAATATTTGTATATTCACAATATGGTCTCGTTCAAAAAAATCTTCTCATCGACATACACACAGCAATAATCGATCAGTTAATAGTCCTTTATATTTATTTGCATCATCAATTGCTAATTTAATTATAATACTTTATCCATTATTAACACGTATTATGTTCGATGGCTATCAATATAAAATAACACAAACAAATGTTTTTATTTTATGTAAATTACGATATTATTTTTTACATACATTTTATCTAATATCATTAACATGTATTTGTATGGCAACATTCGATAGATATTTAATATCATCACGTGATGTTCATCTAAGAGAATTAAGTCCAACAAGACATCGAACAATAATTATTATTTTAATTATTTGTACTCTTATTGGATTACATAATATTCCACTTATTATTTTTTTTAATCTTTCAAATAATGGTCAATGTATTATTTATTCAATAACATATTCGTATTATTATTTATATGTTTTTCGAATATTATTACAAGGAATAATACCAATTATATTTCTTTCGTTATTTGGAATATTAACATTCAGACAATTGAAAATCTTAGCACAGCATAGTGCATGTAACCATATAAATAGTGATAGACAATTAGCACGTATGCTTCTATTAATTTCGATTACTATAATTATATCAACAATTCCGAATTGTATTGAACAAATCTATGATATTATAATGAATCATACAAATTCTAAACCTTCATCAAAATTTTTTCTCTATCATGTTATTTCATCAATATTATTCTATACAAATCCTGTTACGAGTTTTTATATTTTCTATATATCAACACCAAATTTTCGTACTCAACTTCGAAATTTAATTACATATAAAAAACATCATGATTATCTAATTAATCATCAAATACATTCAACAAATTATAATAAATAATTATTAAAAAAATAAAAAATGACAGGTTTTGTTTTCTTCATTTAAAATAAATTGCAGCAGATGCATTCCAATTGAGTATTATTGCGTGTTTTGATTTTGTTTCTATTCATACGCAATATGATTAATTAAAATAAGAGGAGCAAGAAAAGTTTTTTTGAACTGAATCTCCATCTCAAGTATTTTTTAAAAATGTTAGGTATGCTATTTGTATTGTGTGGGTGAACATGGCGTAGTTTTAATTATTGAAATACTTGAAACTATATTTCACGTTAAATATGGTATTTATTTAATGTACAATGTCAATCAAGAATTTCTAGTTTTTTCTCTATTACTCATTGAACCTTGTAAAACAAGATGTTTTTTACGTCATTATTATATGATGATAAAAAACAGATGTAATATTTTAAGGACTTGATCTGACAATTTTCAACGAAGAAGAACAAAGCATGATATATACTACACATATTTCAATTGAATTATTTATCAATACGATTAAGACAATATTCTACGAATTTCATATCTATATTTGTAAAAACTATTCTTAGATCTTCTCCAATTTAGGTTGAGTGTGGGCGGGATATTTATTCACACCCACACTGTAATATAATAAAAAATTAATTTGAATACATTTTTATTATGATTTCAAATCAAAAAAATAAAAATTTTTAAAATAAAATTTGTTTTATGTTTGTCTATTAATTTTTCTATTACTGTTAACAAAATTCATTGTTGGTATACGACTTGTTGGTTTATGTGTTGTTGATGATGATGGCGGTGGTGTTGTTCGCGAAAGTGATGGTGTTCGTGGTGGAGGTGGTGTTTTTGGTGGAGGTGGTGTTCGTGGAAGTGGTGGTGTTGGTGGAGGTGATTGAATATGATTTGTAATTGACATTGTTTCATTTTTCGTTGGTTGTACAAGTAATTGACATTTGGTGAGTAAACGTAGATGTAATAATTCAAAATCTACACTTAATTTTTCTTTATTCATTGATTCTAAATAAGGTTCACCACCATAAATTAATTTCTTTCCACTAAATTCTTCCCATTCAGCTACCATACGACGTAAATCATCAGTTAATTTTGGAAATTCACGTGAAAGATCTTTTCCTACAAAAACAAATAAAATAAGTAAATAAATATATGTGCATGTAATTATTATTATTATTATACGAAATCGTTCTTCTTTAAGTAATTGTGTTGAACTTCCACGTAATCTAGCTGGATCACCTGCATGTTTTTCAAATTCAACCATTTCTTTTTTATACCATTCTCGTTTTTGAATTTTTGTTAGAAGTGGTCGAATTGATTCAACATAAGTTTCAAGTCGATTGATTTCATCATTCATAGCTAAATAATCTTCTTCATTATCTTTTGTTTTAGGTATAATACGTTGTTCATCTGGTACATCTAATTGATCCCATAAATTTTTAAGTTTATTACGAGCTTGTGCACGTAATGATGCTGTTAAACGATCATATGTTTGACGAATTTCATCCAAAGTTGAATGAGATGTTAATTTATGCGGAAAATTTGTTAATAAAGATAAATATCTTTTACGTAAACGTAAATCAATTAATTCTTGTTGTAAATCATATGGAGATGATGGTTCAGGTTGATCAAGTTCAGTACGAAGAGAAATAATTTCAGCAAGAAGTATTTCGCGTAAATTTTCATATTCTGTATTAAGATGAGAATGTAATAAATGACCGGTTAATGGATGATGATTTGTTACCCATACTGATTCATTGTCATCAGTAATAGATAAAAATGTTTGAGCAATAGTTAAATACTTGGAAATTAAATCAGGATTTAATGAATGAATTCTATCAAGTAAAATACTAATTTCTTGTTTTAATTTGTTTAATTCATTTGTTAAATCTGATAAAATTGAACTAGCTTGAGTAGTTGAAAGAATCTTAACAAAATATTTAATGAATAAAGTTAATCTTAAATTCAAGTACGATATATCATTAGACAAAAATTTCACAGAAATATTATTTTTTTTTGATAGAGATTTTACCAGTCAATTTAAAGTGTTATAATACATTGTCAGGTAGGAAATGATGAAATATGCATTATATACCATATAATTAGTTTTTTATTCTTTCATTATGTAAAGAAAATGAATCTAACAATGTAATATATATTTAATAGAATGTTTTTTTGTGGATATTTGATCTAATGATGCATCCTAGATTGATTAAACCCTTCAGAACCGTGAACGCATATATGCGTTATGAAGTCTTTTTTTGTAAAATTACACTACTTCTGAAGTTTATTTCAATTTATCTTTGGTAGTTTCCTGTCGTTCTCTTCTCTTTATACTCTCGTAGAATTTTTTCACTTGTCCATCTGTATATATTTCTATGGTAATATTCTACATGGACAAGTATTTCTGAAAACTAATATAAAAAATCTGTTTTTCATTTGAATCGAGTTACCCAAACAATAGAATTGTTTTGTTTATATTGTAATTGTTTTTATACTATGTTGTACAAAGAGTCTCGATACTATTATTAGAGATACAGCATCTGTCGTCAAAAACGATATATTTTCTCAGATAAAAAAAGTTTCTTTATTTGAGTCTGTGTATTATTAGACAGAGATATCGAAAGCGACTATCTATATTCGACAGAAACAAATAATCTTTGATTATTTTATAAAAAAACTTGTTATTTATGATTTCTGTATAGGTAATTAATGATAACTTGTAGAAAATAGAAATCAATCAGGTGAGAATTATAATAACAAACAAAAATATAATAATTAAATCGAATAATACTAAAAATCAAAGTAAATACTCAGAAATATATATGCAAAGAAAAACGTTCTCAATATATTAATGAGTAGATACAAGAAGTTTTCTTCAAATTTCCCTAGACTCAAAATATTTCCCTCAAACAAACATTCGTCCTACGTTTTTTTTTTCTTTTTCTATACTAATGTATTAAAAATAATTTAATTTTCTAACCTGATCTGTATTAATATGAGTATTACCAATTAATTTCATTTTACTATCAATTAATTGTCTTAATAAAATAAGTTCTTTATCACGTTCAAATATCAAATGTTTTAATTCATCTATTTTATCATTAATCAATTTTCTTTTTTCAATTAATGTTATTTGATTCGTATCAAATGTTATATGTGGTAAATTAAGTTCATCAAATAATTGATACATTTGTTCAGATAAAATTTTAATATGATTTTCAAGTTCAATTCGTTGTTGTTCATAAATTGATAAACGTTGTTCAAAGAATAGACGAGTATCATTAATAAATGCTTGACGTTCTTTATCACTATCAATATCTAAATTATTAAGTAAATCTTCTAAACGTAACCATGTTGTATGAGCTAATTCGCCTAGAAGATGCATTATCAGTGTGTTCTTATCAAGTACGTGTATCGGTGTATATGCGTGTTTGTCTGTCTGTTGTTCTTCCGCGTGGTACAACACTAAATAAAATATATAATCATCACAACGATGTGTCACATGTGTCGAACAAAGCTGCAGCTGACGATATGACAAGCGCAAAAAAAGAGAAAATTAAATGTGTATGGTGGTTTATAAGGTTGGAAGTAATGGTTAGAGGTGGCAGCAGATTGAGAAAGAGAGAGAGAGAAAGAGCTATTCGATGAATACAAAGAGAACAACTAAAGAAAAGAAAGAATCAATTGAGGATTTGATATATGTTCATTCATTGGTTTAGGTATGATGTAAACATTATTGATCATCACAATACTCAAAAGAAAATTGAGCCTTTCAAAATGAAATTCGTTTGTCTACATACTTGATGTATGTAAAAGCGAAAGAACAAGAAAGAGAAGAAGAAGCAGAAGAAGCAATTCATATGTATTGAAATATAAAAAAAAAGTTTTCAACAATTTTTTTTTCTTTTTGCAAGTCATTGATATTGTGTATATTCTTTTATCCTTATCAATATTGTTGACTTTTATTCATGATTAATCTTACTACGTATGTTAAAGATAATGATAAATAAATGTTAAAGTTTCTTTTTACATTATTCGAATAAAAACAATTTTCTTAGATTTCATTTGAACAAAATAACATCACAATGAGTTAGAGATAAATGTTATATAATCAAGATTATCATTCAATTCTTCATAGATCTATTTTCAGTTTAGAATAAAATAAATTTTTCTTTTTAATGATTTTAATATTGTTGACAATTTATAGTATATTCTAAAAGGTAACACTAGTATTAGTATTCTTGTTGAAATTTAATCCTTTTTATTTTATGTAAGATTTTCAGATAAAATTACAGACGACTCAATCATAGACACCAGAAAAAAACGCGCAAATTCTAAAAATAATATATGGAAGGGCATGCTCTTTTATATTGCAAACTTCTTTTTCGTATCATAATGATATAAATCATAATTCGATTTATAGTAATATATCTTCACACACGGTTCTCAAATAATAAAATTTTATGTTATGACATATGTGATAGTTATTTCATCATTAAATGTCAATAGAAGATTTACCATTAATTTAGATGTAGGAATACAATGATCATCTATAGTCTATCGACAACTCTGACAATTGGAATTAACCAATGTTTTATCTAGAGTTCTTTTTCTGGATGGGCGAAATGAAATTTCGGATGAGCACTCCCACTAGCTAAATAATATTTGATAAAAATCATACAAAACCTTTTCTTTTCTAGATTTATTTTAACTTGTTTTATTTTTGTTCTGCTGGTATTGACTTCTTCAATATTTACAGTGTGAATGAAAACCTACAGTGATGTACAAATATAAATATTTTAAATAGAGTTTTTTTTTATCATTTGATGTCAATCAGATAGGCTTATTAAAAATCTCAATCCTCGATGAATGATAATAATAACAATCAATATATAAGATTATCTTTCAATTATAAAATACATAAAATTATTTTGCAAAGTTTATAAATCTTTTAAGTAAAATTCTCTAGATTGAAGTTTTATAAACTCAGAAAACATCGGGTCTATAAAGTAAAATAAAACTACCGTATTTTGTTTCCATCACCACAACATAATTGTGAATATATGTTACATATTGATCATCAAAAAAAACTCGATGTCAATAAAAGTTTTTTTATCACGATACAACAAAATGTTTATGTATCGTGAATGAAAAACACATAAACAATGAAATAGAAATTGCAAGGCAAAGAAGACAAAAAATAGCGGATAATAAATACAAAGAGAGAGAGAAAGAAAGAAAGAATAAGACAACACCGGCAAAATTAAAAACTAGGATTGAAAATCAAATAGATATTTTCGTATAACAAAACTTATGTTGAAGTTGATTCATTAGGTAATTCTTCTTTTAATTTTATTTTCGAATTTTCTATTGTTGGTGGCGATGATGATGATGAATCTTTTTCACGTTTGATTTTTTTCGATGATGATGTCGATGATAATGATGATGAGGATGTTGAAGAATGTGATCCAGGCGATGTAGCTACTTTAGGAGTTTCTTCAATATTTATTTTTGGTGATAATTGTTCAATTTTCGGTTGTTTTGATATTTTATTTAATGAAGATATGGCAGCAGCACGTTCACGTTCCATAATTTGTTCTTGTTGTTGACGTAATGAATTAAGAAAATGTTCACGTTGCATTAAAGCTGCTGTCATCGCTGATGAATCAAGATTTGGAAAAATATTCGATGAATTATTATTATTACGAAATTGTGAAGGATCGAAATTATTTGGAAAATAATTATTTGATTGAGGATTCGTCGCACTATTAAATAAAGATGCATATGCAGCTGATAAACGTTGTCGTTCAATAATTGATAATGTTAAAGGATCAAAAGCACCAAATGTTGGTGGAAGTGAAACTGGAGGTAAACCTGGTAGTGAATGTGAAGTTTTCGAACTATCTGATATATTATTATTATTATTATTATTTGATTTAACATTTGGTGAATTACGTTTACGTGAAGACGAATGTAATGGTGGTGAAGAAGATGAATTTTTATTTGAAAAATTCGATGAATGATGATTATGATGATGTAATGTTGGATGTGGAGAACGTGAACGAGAACGATTTAATGATGAATAATTATTATTATTATTATTTGTTAAATGTGATGGTGGAAGCATTAAATGATGATGAGAATTACGACGATCATCTTCATTATTATTAAGTACAGATGATGATCGTTTTTTACTAGAAATAAATTTAATTCTATAAAAAATAAATTTAAATAAAATATTTTTATCATACTTTTCATTATTACAATTATTTGTTTCGTCAAGTTTTTTTAATGATAAATTATCATTGGTAGATGAAAGTGGTGCTAAAGATGGAATTAATGATGATGGTCCAATACCACGATGAAATCGCGACCAATCAAGACCAAGTGCAGCAGCTGCTGCGACTGATCCATTTATATCTGATTTTCGATCCATTGTTGATGACGACGAGGGTGGAGCAGAAGGAGGAGGCGGCGGAGGTGGTGGTGGAAATAAAGATCCAAGACCACCAAATGCAGTATTCGATGATGGAGGTACACGACCAAATGGTCCATTATTTATACTTGTAAAATCAAATGGTGATCGATAATCTAAATATAAAATAAATCATTGTTCATTTCATGTTCAAATAATCGTAGTTGGAAAAAAATAAAACAACATACTAAATGATGTTGGAGGTAAAAGTGGTGTTTGATATGTTGATGGTAATGGAAGAGATAAATCACTGGTTGATGATGATGGCGGTGGTGGTGGCAGAAGAGGTTTTGTATTTGTAATAAGATCGGGTAATTTATGATTTAATGATGATTGTTGTTGTTGTTGCTGTTGCTGTTGTTCTTCATCTTTTTTATTATCCGATGGAGATAATTTATCTTTCGCACGTTGTTGTTGATGATAAATCATCCAAGATATTCGAACATGTGCTGCACACCATTTACTAGATTTCTATAAATAGAATAAATCACATAAAAACAAATGTTTATTTGATTTGTTTCTTTTGTACTTTAGATGTAGGTGACGATGCTTCTTTTGTTGAATTATTCGTACTTGGAGTTGATGCTGCTGTTGAATTATTAACTAAACTAAATGGTGGAAATATTGGTGGAGCTGCTGATACTGCTGCTGCTGCTGCTGATGGAGGTGGCGGCGGTGGTGGCAACAGTGATGATGGAGAAAACTAAATTCGAAATAAAATAATTTTTTTTTCTATTAAATTTAAAATCTTATTTACATTTGCTGTACGTAGAAATGGTGAAAGACTATTGTCTGATTTTGATAATTTATCTAACTAAATAGAAAAATATTTAATTGTTTAAACATTAATACTAAAAACATACTAATGAATTATTAAGATTTCCGTTTAATAATGAATTATTAGGTGGTGTTAAAATATTTAAATTATGTTCATGTGTATGTGTATGTTGATGATAATGTTCAGCACGAAGAAATGGTGGTAAGAGAAATGTTGGAAGACCATTTCCATCTATAGGTGAATTTGTTCCACTAGGAGTTCGTGTTGAATTTATATCATGTAAATATCGAGCATTTAATTCACGTAATAAATCAGGATCAAGTGAAAAATCTATAGAAGAAAATATTTTTATTATTGTTACAAATTAAATATTATTTTTTACTTGATGTTCCTGATGTTTTTCGTGACATTGGTGATAATAATTTATTTGAACGATGATCTTCTAAATAAAATAAAATAAAAATGATTTTTGTTCAAGGTTATCAAGACAATATTTGATGTCTTTTATTTCAATGTTGTCAAATCGATTAAGAAAAAAGAGACATAAGGATCAAGCGCAATGTTGTCTGAGCTGGATAAGCCAAAAGAAGACATATATAGATGAAAAATGTGTATTTCGATGAGAAAAAGAAAGAAGAGGATGAAATTGATCCTACTATCACTATTCTAACTAAAATCCTTCTTACAGTCAATTTCGATTAGTCATCTATATATATATATATATTTAAGAAAAATTACTCTAATTTAAAAAAATTATATAGAACGAGATATATTTATTAGTTATAGGAAATAAAAAAATATAATTTAATATAAATAAAAACAAAATATAAGAAAATAAATGATACTTACTTAGATTATCAAAAAGAAATTGTTGTTGATGAAGATTATGATTCATTATTGTTGGTAAGTTTGTATTTGTTGGAATTGATCCAGGTATAAACATAATGTTCTATCTATCTATAATAAACTATAAAAGTTGACACCTGCAGTGCTTCTCATTGATTCAATGGGTCACACATTGTGTATGTTATTTTCTCTATTTAGCAATCTTTCTTTTCATTCTCTGTCTTTCTTTCTCTCTCTCCCTCTCTCTCTCTCTTTCTCTCCTTTTCTTTGGTTACTCGTCGCTAATTCATATTTCTTCATCTCGAAACTCAAGTGTATGCACGCACACACTTGAACCAACATACACACATATATAATTTTATCGAGTTCTTTTCTCCCCCTTTTTTCCCCTCCCTCTCCTCCTCTTCTTCGCTATATGCCTTCTTGACATACTCAAGTGGCGGACGGCGACGGGCGGTGGCATGTAGAGCGCAAGAGAAAATATTTCACATCTATAAATGATGATGATGATGATGATGATGATTAAAAAGAGAACGACGACGAGAAGTATACTCACCGTCGACGACACTTGAGATTCTTTCTTCTTCAATGCTTCTGTTTCTGTTGTTACTCTTCACAGTATGTCGTTTCTGTGCATGTGATGTGCGTACACATACTAACAAAATAACGCAAAGAATATGAAAGACATCGTATGTGTGCAAATTAGACCATCTGCTTGTGATATGATGATGAGAGGATAAGAGAGAGAGAGAGAGGGAAGAGGACGATCGACAACGAGCAACAACAACAATTCAATTAGTCTTGGCACCCAAGAAAATGTGTTTATTCAATGCTTTGTCTATCTGCCTTACAGCTCGGTCAATGTTCTTGATAGACACATATACAACGAAGGAAAAGAAATTACAAATGGAAAAGAAACGGGAAAGAGGATCGAAAAGAAGAAGAAAAGGAGAAATAATGGACTTGTGTGTATGTATGTGTGTGTTGCGGGTCGATATCCCGAGAGAACAAGTAATTTTGACACTCTGCATCCATGCACTCAGCAGCTCACTCTCTCTCATGGCGTTGCGTGTTCGTCGAAGTAAACTAATAAATCATCGAAAATCAATTATGAGACGCAATGAGGGAGTTAGCTTTGCTTCAGAACGACAGTAGCGAGAGCCTAACGAGCTACGCTACCGACACACATATTTATGAATAAAGCATGAAAAGCTCATTTTTCGCCTTTTTCTATTTATCTGTCTATATATATATATGTCTCTTTACATCAATTAGATGTGAGACAGTGGAGATGGTGCGAGATGAAGGATTCAATCCAGATCACTATTACGCGCGCGCGCGCACCCAATTAATAATTGACTTGGCAGTAGTAGGACATAAAAGAGAAGAGAAAAGAGAGGAAACACGCGAGAAAGCAATCAGCGTTTTTTTAGCTTGATGTTCGTTCGTTCGTTCCGACGGGAATGATTAAATATTAACAGGAAATTGAATTGTGCACCAAAGATATAGAACAGCAACGACTCAACGGAAAAGATAAAAAATCAAATCACATGTGTGACGACAACGACGACAAGAGAGACAGAAAAGAGATAGATAATTATCATGTGGTGTATATAGGCTAGAGGTCATTTTCCGGTCTAACAAGTTCCTTTAGCACACGTCGTTGTCACTGTTGATCTCCTGAGGCATTACCACCGAGTGCACCCATACAAACATTTGTTGCCTGCTAGTCAAGATAGTCAATGAGAGAACAGAGAAATGAAGAGAGTTCGATGTTGTTAATTGCCGTCGCTTCCGGTCTCCCTCCTACTCTATAGATTTGACCAAGCTTATATATATATATATGTATGTATGTATATATATGTGTGTATATAGTATATATGTATGTATATGTCCGTTGAGACTATAGCAAGTTGTATAGAAGAAGAAGAAGAAGAAGAATAAGTAGAAGAAAAGGATGGAATGGTATAACGAGTGTGTGCGGGTGTCTGATGTGTATAAAGCGGGAAGTGATTGATGAGAATACATGACAAGCTGCATACACATATAGATGAAGGAAAGGTCGGTGTATATATGTTCCAAAAAAGATTCGCTACATGGTGTGTATGTGTATATGTATGCCTAGCGGCTTGCTTATCAAAACAATTAGGCATTGCAAGCAGGCGAATGAGTCTATTTCTATGTGAGTTGTGTGTTGAATTAGCTCCGTATCGATCGTTCGCTCGATCGAATTGGGACGCATTCTCACAGCTGGCGGCAATGTATAAGAGACCGAGGGAAAAAGAACGAAAGCATGCGTAGCGATTAACTCAATTATGCATGCTGCTCTCTTTCTCTTGATGTTAGTTGATGGTGTGGCAGTTGTAGTCTGCTATTATCATCGAAATACATTCATTCGTTCGACAAAAGTGCGTGCAAGATAAATGACATTGATTGTATATATGTGAAAAGAGCATGTGATGATGATTGGGGTGAAAGTGAACTTCGCACGTCACGTCGCCACACCTCATTGCAAAGAGAAAAAAAACGAGTGAAACTTGACACACACACATATATATATATATACACATATATACATACATACATACAACAACGACAAAGATGACAATGACGACGATAAACTCTCTTATGAATGCGCGCGTCGTCGGCTTGTATTCTAATCCCTTGTGTGTGCGTGTGCACGTCATCATCAGACAGACGAGAAAAGAAAGTGCGCGACTAATCCGACATAGCAGCAACAGCGCAACCAGTCGTTTAACCTCCGACAAACAAGGAAAAAAAAAGAGAGTAAAGAAAGGATCAAGACAAGAAAGATATTGTTCTTATAATTGAATCAAAAGCAAGGACAATGATAGAAAAGTACCAATCTTCTTTTCAATGCTCAATTAAAGAGATGTCATGTTTTCTATTCAACCTGCTGTGAATAAATTATTGAGTGGAAACGACTAAATAGATCAAGATGTAAGAAAATTCTAACCAGATGTCTATAAGGTTTTTCATCAAAACTATTCTATTCTTATTTGCAATCGAACAAAATTAAATTAGGAAATACATGACATAAAGCGTAATTGTTATTATATAGATCTACTATAGACAAAAATTACTATTTCATCAATAGAATTATTTTCATCGATCTAATAAATAAACAATTTTTGTGAGAGAAGGGAGGAGGATACAAAGAAAATTCTTCTTTTTTTTTTCCTTAAATAAAATGTTCATGCATGCAGAATAATATGTCTAGTTTTTTATGAAATAAAAAATTTTATACAAATGTTTTCAATCATGTGTAAATAAAATCTATATATATACGTATTATTAATACTAAGACTATTTCCGTTTCGGAGATTGTCAATATATGTATATTTGTTTCATTTAAAAATCTTATTTGAAAAAGCTTGAATATTTATAATGAAATAATCAATACCTTCAAGTCAATATTCGGTTATAAATAATAAAATCTTTTTTTTTTATATTTGAAGAAAGTTTCTCTTTAATAATTAATACAAACTTGTATATATTTATAAGACACTAAAAAAAAGAACGACATCACTTTTCTTATTAAAAAGTTAGAATAAAGATCAAAGTCTAATTTATAATAATAATAATATGTTTACAATTGCATATATATTTATATGAAAAATTCCATAAAAAGCTAAAATAGAAATATATTTAAACATTCTTGAAAATTTCTCATATTATATTTTCTAATCCTTCATGATATTTTTATTATGCACTTCTCACTTTTCACTACAAACATTTTTTAGATCAATATATAGAATCTTATTACATTCTTACAAGTTTTTTTTTTACTAAATATTACTTAGTAATAATATACTTTTAAAATATTTATCAATAAAATACGATTTGATATCAGTTGCATTCGATTATTAGATTTTATTTTTTACTTATTTGATAATAATAAAAGAATATTTATTCTGTAATATAAAATCCAAAGTGATAATAAAAAGAAAGATATTCTCAAAAAAAGAAAAAAAGAAAAAATCTTTTATTATATGTACTTTAGAAGATAGATAAAAGATAGCTTTTTTCTGCTCTTAAAATAACTTGGTGATATGAAAATAAATGTGAGAGAATAATAGCAGATGTACAAGATTAATGCAGCTGATTTTTTTTCACAAATAAAATCTTTTTTTTTTCGTCTTTTTCTATTTTCTATTATGAAATTATAAATAAATTTGTATCTACAAATCATCGTTTGTAAATCCGAAACAGAACGAAGAAAAAACTTTATAAAAAAAACTAAAGATATTGTATAAATCTAAAATTAAATCAGACATATTGATATTAATCATGTATATCTGTAGCCATCAATCTTTTTCAATTAGAATACTTGAATATATCTCTATATATCCTTGAACTATCATTGCTTTCGTAATGAATGAGCGCGTTCACTGTCTACAAGGACTAAAGCGTCGATGAGGGTAAAATGTTTCACACTACTCATTTACAAATAGCCTTCTATTGACAGGTAAGCTTTTTTTTTAACTTAAGAAATCGCTTCTTTCTTTTTTTTTTGATAATAAGTGTTCGAATACTAATGTTGATATTTAGTATATCTTTTATATACTTTCATTACAGTCATTAATACTTTGATTTTTTAATGAACAAGAAGTTTGTAGAATATTTCTTTTTTTTTTGATATTATTAACAAGAATAAGATAATCTAATGTATGTATATATCTTTTTCTCTTCACTAAACAAGAAATTATCTTACACAAACTATTACATCATTGTTTACCACGGATCAGCGATCGTTTTCTCCTTCCTATTCGTATTAGATAAACAAACTACGATGAGAAATAAAAGCTGTTTTTTTTCTCCCATTAAAATACAAGTTTTTTTGTTTATAATAACTTCCATTAGATATAATATCATACATGATACATTTCTCTAGTTACATTCGTCATTATTTATCAGTAATAAATAGGATATTTTGTTTGATTAAATGAATTTTTTATATATATATTTGATTATTTTGTAACACTTCAATCATAGATAAGAAATAATGAGTAAGATCAAAAAAAAACACATGAATTTTGACATTGACAACAAGACGAATAAGAATAGAAAAGAAAAGAAAAGAAAAAAAGTGACAAAAAATTCATATCTGACTCTGACATATTTTATTAATTCGATGTTTCTTCATCAGGTAAGGAACCTGTCAACATGATTGTAGCACTTGTCGATGTTCCATTATTGAATGATCGTGATGAACGAACTTTTTTTACACTAAAGTAGAAAAAAAAGTCAAATAAATTATTCATGATTTTAAAATAAACTTTTTCTTTTTCAAAGGTTAATTCAAAAGCAGAAGCAAACAAAAAAAGGAGAAAAAGATAAGTCATTGATTATGAAAAGCATTTGTTAGCATATAGTTTTTTGCTTTTTATCTGATAAAATCAACCTAGTGTAACTAATTGAGATTGACGTTTGTTTCTGAAATGATGTTTATTGAAATATAATTTTCATTGACTAGAGGATTTTTTGTCTATATATACTTTTTATTGCTTGCTAAAGTTGTTTCAATAACTGTTGATTGTTTACATGCTAATAAAAGTGGTTGAAGACTTTCAGTAAATTTTGTAAATTTATTTTCAAGATCTTTTTGATATTCACGTTGATCAGCTTGTATTAATGTTTTATTTCGTTTTAATGCTTCTGCAAGTCTAAAAAGAAAAGGAAAGAAATAAGAGAAGTTTTTTATTTGTTTCGTTTTAAAAGTACCTTCGAGTAAATTCTTTAAAACATAATCTTAAACGATTATGATGAATATTTGGTAATTCTAATCCATTCATAATTGGATATAAAAATATATTTGCAACTTCTAATGGACCTTGATTAACAGCCGTACTTATACAACCTTGTATAACCATTTGAAGTATTTTTGGATCGGCTGGTTCTTGTTGTATAGCTAAACGTAATTCATCGGTTTTCTTTTGTAAATCTTCTATAGCAACTTCAATTGGACTTAAAACTAAACGTTCACGATCAATTATTGCAATACGTGTTTTAACATAAGGAAATGCTCGTTCAACAGTTAATATTGTTTTACGTTTATATTGTTCAGGTAATGAACCATGTGCACGATTTGTATCCATTGTAAATGGCGATGCATACATAAAACGCTCTAAATTATTTATTATTTTCAATAAATAATTAATAAAGTAAAAATCCTATTTACTAAGATTATAATTTCGATCAAAATGTGTTGGACGATGTTGTAGCTCTGATGTATCAAAATATGGTTCAACATAAGTTACTTGAATATGAATCTTTTTTTTGTTGAAGAGAAATAGAAAAAAAAACAAAAAGATTAGGATAAATATTAATATAAAATTTTTATGATCTTTTAAGATTATGATTAAATGATAAGAGTATCTCATTTCTGATTTGATTATTATGTTCTTTTAACAAGTTTTTCTCTTTTTCACTAGTTGAATGCTAATCGTTCGCTGGTATTTAATAGGATTGTATACATATATATATATATATATATATATGAGAATTAGTTATATATGCTAATGGATGTTATCATCGAGACATTGAAAGACTATTCCTTGTTTGTCCTTATTTTTGATAGACACGAACAACGAGTGATAACAAATTATAACATGACAACATTATAGGAAAAGAGAAAAAGAACAAATTAAATTTCAAAAAATGACGAAACCATTTTATACATGATCAATTATAAGATAAACAAAAATGAAAGTGAAAAATTTCATGTATATATAGACGAAGCAATATGTAAAAATGATTATCTTGTAATTGAATGGTGATAGATTATCTAAGCCATTTATTATAAACTGTCAGCACTAGGTCAAGAAAAGGCTCTATTACATAAATAAATCTCTACAGTTTCTTTTTTTAACAGTAACCCGTAAAAAAAAATATTGTATTAGGTCATTATTCATCATATATATCTATACGCTAATTCGTAACGCTATCGAATAGATTTTTTCAAGTACGTAATTGAATGTTTTAGTTTTTCTTTTTATTCTTTAAAATATTCTAATTAGATTTAGTGAAATAACATTATTAACAATAAACTAATTTTTTTCTCTCTCTTTGTAAATCTTCAATTAGCTTTCTATTTTTATCAAAAGATTTAGAAAATCAGAAAATTTCTTTTCTTTCTCAATTAATAATATTTCCCCAATAAAGGAAGTAAATAGACTATATGACAAAATCTTGCTTCGATTATCACCATTACCATGACATTTAGCATGTTCTACATCATTTAACCTTACGCAATAGAAATCGACAAACTTCCTTTTTTAGATTATCAAGGAAATGAACGATTCTTAATCTTTTTCTCTATTTTATACAACAAAAAAAGAAAAAGAAAAAGAATCCTTCAATTGTACAAAGCTTTTTCAAGGTTAAATGTCTATAAATATTGAAAATATCAATCGTAACCAATATATTATTATATTCTATATTGTTTTATTGTCGATATCCATATTCATATATGTTAAATGTCAAATTTGCACAGGTTTCTTAAACAACAAATGAAAGTTTTTTTTATAATTAAATCTTTTTGTTAAAACCCCAATATATATATACATCCGTGCTTGATCGATTATAAATAGAAAAAAACAACAGAAAGAAGAGAAGAAAAAAAGAGAATGAATAAGGAGAATAAAGAGTAAAATCGCAATACGAAAAGAGAAAAAAGAACAATTGCAGAGACCTTCTCTTATTCGTATAACATACAACCTTCTCAATCGTTAAAAAGCACTTAACTCTGAGAAGTCGAATGATAGCCAGATGGTGTTTTATAGTTATTTCATATCTTTTTTTTTCTTCTTCTTATTTTACTACAATTATTTGAACAATTCTATTAGAATCAATCGTTCAGGTAAAAGTCATAGCATTTGTTCATATATGTCAATCAAAGAACTATTTTCTTTTTCTTCTCTTTCCTTAAAAAAAAGTAAATCTAGTAATGATGTGATTGTATACAAGAACAGAATCCTTGTTATTCTATAATTGTTATATGTCTCTGTTTCCAAAGTCATCCGACGCCCAATGATGCTTTACTATTGCTATGATTTGTTATTGGTTTGGTTGCTTCATTGACTAGGTTATTCTCTGTTACTTGTTTCTTGTTCCTGCTGTGTTAGCAAGGATATTAAAGCAAAAGAAAAGATAGCTGCCATCATCATCGTTGTCGTCGTCGTCGTCGTCGTCGTCGTTGATGATGATAATGATGACCTTCATTCGTCGTCTCTCGCACAGGCGCGATATCAAGCGGAATTGATGATGTTATATGTACAAGCGCAATCGGCATCCAACCCCACCATAACAACAACAACCTCGGCATTCTACAGGATGTAACACTCAATACCTTACAACAAGGATTCGTACTTGACAGAAAGGAGATAGAGTAGAAAGGCACCGTGCTGAAAAACAATAAGTCACAAATAGCTAATTCATGTGTCAGTAATAGTAATATACTGTTGTCTTTTCTAGTTATGTTATATATATATATATATATGCCACAATCTTATTGCTTTCATTCATCTTGATAATTCTTTACTACAGTACATTTACCTAAATCTCTATACGTCTAATTTATGTTGGTCTAAGACTTAGTCTTATTTTCCTTTTTATCATTTCTTTCTGTCTTTGCTTCACATTTTTTTTTCTTTTTCTTTCTCTTATTGTCTATTTCGTGCGTATTGAGACTTGCTTTTTTACATCCGAATTGCCTATATAGTACACAGGTAAGGCCAAACGTATATTATATATGTATATATATATATATAAATATACACATATATATGCATATATATATGTGTGAAGAAAAAGCGAAACAAAAAAAATAATATATACAGGTTCTCTTATAAAGTTTCATTATTATATTAATCATTATTGTTAATAGGTTTGTATACACTTAAGTCGTCTAATATATATACACATAAATATTAATAAAACCAGATTAAAAATATGAAAACTTGAGAAGAATCAGATGTTTATATAATATATATTCTGTCCTATGATTTCTATACGGTGTTGATCGTCGTTTAATCTATATTCAGGATAGATAAATTCGTCGTAAATAAGAAATAGACAAAAAAAAAGCGAGAAAGAGAGAGAAAGAGGTGATATAATTTATGCATGACATTGTTGATGACAAGCAGAAAAAGAGGCATAGCAGATGCTCTTTTCAATGTCTTTTTTTTTGCTTTCATCCAGCTTGTATATATATATAAATATATATTTATTTTGATTTCCACGAGGAAAACACTACCGTAAGAAGTACATGATTCAAAATGAATAAAAGAAAAAAAAAGAAAAAAAATAGGTAACTTGAATATGTTATGCAAAAACAACGATCGTTGCGGTGTCTTTTTCTTATTTTTTTTCTATTTCGTATTTATCGTATCATCATTCTTATTTTTTTTTTCGTCCCTTTTTTTTCTGAAGGCTTGTACAATTTTGTACATGTCTTTGTAATACATTTTCATAAATAGACGGCAAAAACATTGCTTGCTTGTCAAATATATGACGATGATAGTAATGGTGATGATGGTCGTCGTCGTGTATAGCGAGTATAAACGAAAAAAAAGAGCGAGAAGGAAAAGACATGAATGGAGACGATTTATTTGAAAAAATAAATATCGTTCCCTAGTTGCTACTCTACGGTCGTTGACTGGTATACAAAAATCCCTCCTTTTTTTCTTCTTCTTCTTTTTCTTATTCATTACATTCTTTATACGTGACAGAGATAATAACTTGCATACTAGACGTATACATTCAGTCACGCATATAAGCTATACCTACAGATCTAAGGTAAGGTTAGTTAGAAGTATTTAAATGAAAATTACAAATAGTATATAGATCTCATTTCATTTGTATGACCTTGGATTGATAACTTGCTTCCATTTTATTTCTGTTTAATAATCATTTATTTTTATCTTATTTATATGAATCACTTATTAATATCATTTTTATATGCTGATTGAGATTGATATGTCTCTTGAGGAAGATCATCATTCTTTTTTTTTTTATTTATATATATATATATATATATACAATTGATGATGTATATAATGGCATACCTGAATAGGATAATAAGATAGAAATAGAAAAAGAAGCGAGGAGCAGCGAAGAGAAGAGAATAAGAAGAAGAACAAGAGGAAGAGAGAGAGGGAGAGAGAAAAGGTCTATCGTTTTTCTTTTCTTTTCTTTGATATAAATCCAAGATCCGAAGCTTACTAGTATATTTGGCATAGACAAACACTGTTCTCCGATGTTTATATTATCCTTTTTGATGCTACGATTTCTTCTTTTTTCTTTTCTTCTGTTCTTTTCTTATTGATATGTGGGAGTATACTATTGCATATGCGGTTTTTCTTTCTTTCGGATTTTTTTTAGATTTGTTTTTAGCAGTGCCTGCAATTGCCGTCATCCGTTGTTTTCTATGGCTGACGATCCAAACTCAAATGAAATAGTTGACGGGGATGATGTACCCGAACTAACTGATTATGATCAGTCTTCAACAGTAGCTATTTCAAATACTACACCAGCTGCAGTTGAAGATTATGCTGATGATGATGAACCAATCGAAGATTATGTTGTTAATATGGTTGTTAATGAACAACCCGATGGTCTATCACCTGACTTAATTAATGCAGCTATCGCAGAATCTAATAATGGAGGACGAACATCAATCTATGATTCGGTCACAACAGCACTTTATGACGAATTGAACGGAAATGGTACCGCTATTACTGGTGGTAAAAGATGGTGGGGTAAGTTTGTCAACCAGAAATTAACAGAACAAAAATTAGGAAAGAATAGAAAAGAAAATTAATAGAAGCGTGTATGTATATATATATATGTGCGTGTATATATTTGACTTAAGCACAGATAAGCAGTAACCGATAATATAGGGAAAAGACCGGGGAGAGAGAGAGAGTCAACTACAACGACGCAGAGTGTGCTAGCATATACAAGGTCTTTGTTACCACTTCTGTTTACATATCTCAGAGGAATGAGTATGACAAAGACAATAGTCGATTAGGACAAGGAACCTATGTTTAAAGAACGTCAATAGCAAGGTCAAATAGTGTATAATCAGCAATTTTAGGAGCTCATTTTTCAATTGACATACGGTCGTCTTTTTTCGTTTAGTTACAAGAATAAACCTTGAAAGACGAGACAGAACGCAACAAAATCTATTTGTGTGTGTGTGAATATGTCCTTTTTATTTCTAATCGAATATGTAATTTAAAACAATGCTAAGAAAGAAGGAAAAAAAAAGAACCAGACTATATTAAAGAATAACTATGCAATATAAATGTTCGTTTAGTGTTTTCTTTTCGTCATATGTTTCATATTATCTTTAAAAATTGAAAATTATTTTTAACGAGTCCAATTTTTTGTCGTTTAAAAATAAATATGAGAAATTATTATCATCAATCTTCATGTTAATAATTATTCATCAGACTAAAGAAGGATTATTATTAATACAAGGTTTTTCTGTTGTTAAGATAAAGATGATATTTTATATGTTGTTATTAGGATATTTACTTTTATGATTTTAGGTTGGTCGTGGCAAAAAGCTATTCTTATTGGTTTAGTGGCTCTATGTATTCTTGGCATAATTCTTGCCGTTTTGTTTTTAGTTTTTGGTAAGAAACTTAAGAATAAAAAAAGAACACCACCAACTGGTTCAACTACTACAACAAAAGCTGTAGTAACAAAAGGCGTATCACCAGACCCGAAATATCAACCAGTGCCAAATATTGTTTGAAAAATCTTTGTCATCTTCTCCTTTTTCTCTAAAACTCTATCTCTTTTTTCTTTTCTTCTTCTTATTTTTTCTCGCTTTGTCTTTTTTTGTCTTTTTCAAACGGAGTGCGTTTTTCATATGTGTGTGCGTAGCGTTGTTTTCTTCTTTTTTTTCTTTGTGCAAGATGATGAACGATAGTTTCACTTCTATATTTTTTCTCTTCTTTTTAATATACACACGCACATATATATACGTGTATTTTTTACCTTATTGGCTAAATCAAGTGAAGCACGATTAACATCATTGGAATCTTTAATTATTTCAACTTGAGATTTACCAAATTTATCAATATAGAATGACTAAAACAGACAAGTTATCAAATTTAAAGAACAAAAAAAAAACTTCTTATTAATATACTTCAAGTCGAGAAGCGATCTCGGCTAATTTTGTTATTCCTGGTTCTTTATAAATAAATTCTTGTCCATCGAATTCATCAAATTTTGTTCCATAAAATCCAACACGAAAATAAGTACCAAATAAACGTTTATTTCCCTTCAAAAGAAAATTCATAAAATAAAATTAATACATGTTTTACTTCGTTTCTTTTCTTTTTTTTTTGTAAAATATTTCTTACTTGAATAAGTATTCGATTGAAATATTCATGTAATTTGCTATGTACTTGAGAGAGTTTTTTAAAATCTCTATTAGCTTCATAAATTGGTGTTAAAACATGATAAATATCATTTACCGCTTCATACATATGTGCCTTTAGAGAAATAAAAATAATAATCAATTAATCGATAAGTAAAAACAACTGCACGTAACATACATGAGTAAGAAAAACTGCTGCTTGTTCCATAAGACCGATAAAACCATTTTCAGTAAAATATTTTCCTGTACAAATACCTTCATCACCAGGTGATACAACATCATCACTAACTGCACTTTCTTCTAATAAATTCATTGAAATTTTCTAATAAGAAAAAATAAAAATTTCATAATTTATTTGATTTTTAACAAACTTGTAAAGCAACACAACCATTTGGCATATAAGATTTCGATTCAAGCATACGAAGATATTCAGCAACAAGACTAGCTGCATGTGCTAAACACATTCCAGCTTCAGCATAATGATTCATCTAAATAAGAATAAAGAATTTTCCTAATTTATAATTAAAGAAGCACTTTGATACAGTTATGCTTTATTAGAGATAGAAATAGGAATTACGAGACAAATTTTGTTACGGTACAACTAAAGTCCTTTTCCGGTTATCGATGCTGTGACAGTAATGTTAAAAGGCAATATATAAGATATTTCCATATCACCTTGTATATCTTAATGATTCCTCTTATCAAAAAAAAACGAGAAATGATAGGAGTATCAATATTTATTTTACTCTAATTAGAATTGCTCGATTTTTTTAAATATTTTGTTTTTCTCGAGTATATATACATAGAAATCTTATTGTTTAGCAGATATATTTTTTTCTAATATTGACAAAGAGATTATGTATTCAAATACATGTTTTATTTTATTTTGTTAACAGTATGAATATAGATAGAGCTTTTATTATTCTAGTAATTAGATTAATCGAGGAAACTAAATTTTGTTCTATTGAGTCTGCTTTATCATACATTATAAATCAAAACACATATGGAGAAAACAGTTTTTTTTTCCTAAGAAGATTTCTCATTAACTGATAAGATATTTTCGGCTTGTCATATCAATTGAAGATAATATAAGATTATCGTATCGACTGTTTTTATATCCAATCATGTACGAAGAATTTAAGTCAATTGCTTTTTTGGTGGTACATGAAAATGTCAAGAATGACTGAAAGGTCATTAGTTTGACGGGCATATAATTTTTTTTTCATTTACCGCTAAATGTTTTTGAGCCATATTTTGTAACCAAGTAAGTCGAAGATCAGGACTATTTTGATAGCAATTAGCTATACGATGAAGAAGATCAAGTTCCATATCAGGATTATCCTTAACAGAAAAATTAAAAAAACAAAAAAATTTCAAAATAAAATTACTTTTGCTTCACGTAGTTTAACTGTATCACATAAAATCATATATAAATTTGTTGCTAAATCTTTCACTTGACTTGGAAATGCACTTTCTTGTAAATCAGTATCACCATCGGCATATGTTAATATAGTTCGTAATGATTTACGTAAAAATATTTCATTAAATTGTGATGTGGATTGTCCAACAAGCCATGATAATGACATTGTTGCTTGCATTTTAACTCGGGAAAAATTCTTTTAAAATAAAATAACAAAATTATGATTATAAGATTCAATCTAAGACTTTGCTCAATTATATTTTAGATCATAACAAAAAACAAATAGTGAAAATTATTTTCATTTGAGATATATAATATGATATAGTCAATTACATATGATTAGAATCAAACGACAATAAGGTTAGATTTTCTAATATAATTTATTGATTTTATCCGGAACAATCATTGGATAATTAAGGATTTGTATTTCAAATGATGAGTACATTCAAAAATATAATAGACTTTTATTAATATTCTTTTGTTTTCATAATGTATTTATAACTTTTCTCAAGTTCTTATCGAAAGATTGATCTTATTCAACAGAATTTATGATGTCTGTAGATAGAGTACTGATATGATCTCTTCTTAGTCTGAGAGAGTTATAAATATATTTACATTTCCAATTTCAAAATTTTGTCTCATTAATAAATAAAGTGATGCCGATGCATGAGAACGTATTGTACTTAAGCATGATGAACAATGTTTTAATAGACGAAGACATAAATCAGCACAATGTTCTGTATCTTCTTCAAAAAGAAGTTCAGGAAACTAATTTAATAAAGAAAAACAAACATAAATTTTATTTTTATTCTAAAATTAGATTTGATTTACTTTATAAACAATTGAACGTTGATGAGAAAATAAATTTTGTAGTGTCCATGTACTTTGATTAAGTGCAAATGCATGTAAAAGAATTTTAAGTAAACCAGGTAAAAGTATTTGATGACAATCTGTTGTTTGTACAACCTAGTTTTAGTTTTTAAATAAGAAATTAAATAATAAAAAATAAATAAAAACTAACTTGTATAATTGTTTCAATTGTATCTAAGACAATCATTGTACATTCAGATGCAAGAATACTTTCTAGATGAGCATCAATAGCGATATCTTCTTCACTTCTAGAAAAACAAATTTTAATTATTTGATTTTATTCAATTGTAGGATTCTATTATTGAATTTCTTATGAGAATTAACCTTGAAAATCATAGACGATGTTAAGTGAATTTGGAAATCAAATCATCTTAATTCAATGTATTTATTTCTCTTCTATCAAATATGCATATCTTTATTTGTCAATAGAATATAGATTATTAGATAAAATTAGTCTTAAAAGATTTATCTCATGTATATCGAATTTTAAATCTATGACTAATATTCGAGATAATGATTGAAGAAAAACATGGGTATAATAAATATAATTAATTAAAAAAATCAACGATTGTATTCTTGGATGAGAAAAGTAAAAAATGACATGTATCGATTTAAGTGATATTGATAAGAAGATTTTTTATTACAGATACGCATATAGAATCTACACTAAGATGGTATGCTTCGAATTTGAACTTCAGTTTTTTAGACATACGAGACTTATGAAAATCGTATTCCTTCTATTAAAGTCCTTCACAAGAGTATTCAAAATTTATGCTTATTAATAAAACTTTTATGAAATATAATATTAGACCTTTCTGTATTTGCTTGTCTCCAATGTGTTTGATCTTTTCTCCAACGAAGATTATTATTATTTTTATTTGATTCTAGAAATCAAAAAAGAAAAGAAATATTTTATATAATATAATTTAACTTCGTTTACCATGAGTTGATGAAATGGGATTTTTTTGTTTTGTTCTATTTAACATATCTGTTCTTGCATTATCTGTTCCAATAATAGATTTTTCTAATTGATTTTTAACTGATATCATTGATGTTTTTTTATTTGATGCACATGTTGAAATCGCAGCAAGTACAGATGCATGTCCACCTGCACCAATACGATGATGACGTTTCAATTGTTTTTTACCTTTATATTCAAAACTAGCAATGGATAAATCAAGTAATTGTATTAAATGTTGAAGTTGTTCACGTGTCATATGCATCCACCAATGACGAAGAACAGTTGAATCAATATTTTTTAATAACCATAATAAACATATTAATAAATCTCGAGATGTTTCTTCACTAAATGTTGTCATTGATGATACACGTTTCTTAATGAAAAAAAGAAGAAGAAAATATAAATTAATCAATATGAAAAAGTATATATATAGTTTACTAAAGTTCCATCATTTTCTATAGCAAGTTCATCACCATTTGAAGTAATAAGATCATCAGATGGTGTAACATTTGGACGATTTAACTGGCCTATAATATAAAGAAAATAAAATATTAAAATTCAATCGAAATAATAAGAAATAGCATGAGCAATTCTCAAACCTTTTTTCTATTAACTAAAATATATTTATTTTTCCCGTAAGAAATAAAAACGAAACATTAAAGATTAGTATCTTACCGTATGAAGCATTTCCTGGATCAAATAATTTATTAATATTACTTGAAATAATATGAAGTAATGGTAAATAAAGTCTTGCAACACGATTTCGATTATTTTTTTCATCATTAATTAATAAACGTTGATCAAAATCATGACAAGATAAAACATTTCGTAATATATTTATCGCACGACTATGAAGCCATGGAGAACTAGAATATCAATATTGATTTTAATATATTTTACAAACTCTTAATGATGTTATTAAATACAGAAAGATATGATCAAGTTAAATGTGGTCCAAATTTGGAGTGTACAGATGTGTAGGTTTTCGCAAAATACTCTACCTAAAAACTGTCATAATATGTTTTTTATTGCTCTAATAGATACTCTGGACTGTGCTGAGTCGACTGGTGGTGTTCCATACAAAAAAGCACAAAGTTGTAGGCCACGATTTGTCGAAAAACTTGAAACTGGTAAACTTGACCAAGCGGCGGATCTAAGGTTTTAGAAGGGGGAAGCGATTTTGGCTAAAAGCTATTTTTTGAGCCCAATCGAAGTAGTGTGAACCTATTTTTTCGTTCATTTTTGCTACAGAAAATCAAAAAAAATTTCAGAAGGCGATGGAGGTGATCGCCCCCTAAATCCGCCACTAACATGACCCCTTCATATCTGTTTATATATTTCTTACTTATTTGAAAGAACATTTTGTAAGTCATGTAAAATAATTCCAACAAGATAATGTTCTTGACGATATTCATAAGTTAAATCTGTTTGTTGAATAGTCATTGCACGTTGATGATTGCCATTTGTTGTATTGTTATTTGATGAATAAGATTGCATACTACCAATACTTGGCGAGGGTGATGGTGGAATTGTTGGTAATAATGGAAGATTAAGTGCAATATAATGTTCATGTGAGCAAATAATTCGAATAAAATCTAATTTTAAAGATATATAATATGATGTATCTGTTGGTTGTCCATGTGTTATTTCAAGATCAAACTAAATATATTCAAAAGATATTTTTTCTCTTCTTCTAATTCTTATTTTTGTTAACATACTTCTTTACAATAAATTTTAATAAGACTAAAAACAAAACCTCTATCCATAAGTGTTAAACAATCATTGATAAAAAATGCTAATGATGTATTTAATTGTGTACAATGAATTTTTCCATCAATACCATTTCGTTGTGTTTGATGTTGTCGATCAAGTAATTCTCGTATAATTAATCTTAATAATGTTGTTATATCATCACAAAATTGATATGAAAAACGATGACGACGTTCAATTGAAAAACGGTTTGTCATATGTAAATAATGTCCCATTGTTTTTATCTAATGTATTATTATTATAAGAGAGAAATGTTTTTGATAGAACTAAATCTTAAACTTACTAATAATTCAAAGAAAAACCAACTATTACCAAATGCAAAATCTCGTGTTGCACCTGATGAAACAACCCATTGAAATAATAATTCTTCATGTAAAGGCTAAAATAAAATATAAAAATAGATACTTTTTTTGTTCTCATAGAAAATAAAGCGTTAATTTATATGCAATACAATCCCCCCGGCTCCCACCAATTTTAATCTTATCTCACTTACATTATAAATATTCACTAAGGATGAAAAGAAATAGTAATAAGAAAACACAAAAAAAAAATAATATATATATACTTTTCGTTGTTGTGCTGTTTTTGTTGAATAAGCAGCATCTTTTATAATACCTTGAGATGTTTCAATAGTTTGTTTTCCAGATGAAATACCTAGAAAAGATATATAAAGCAAATATGTAATAAAACAATAGATTTACCTGTAGAAATTAAACTACCATTAGCAAGTGCCAATTCATCTTCAGGTGATAATGATGGACTAGGTAGATCAGGATTTGATGTACTACGTGGTACACGACGTTGAAAATAGAGTGAACTTGGACGAAGACTAGCTGATTTTGATGAAATAGCACTTGGATCTAGAAATTTCAATTGTTATGAAAATAAAATAAAACAAACATTTATATTTACCAGTTTCAGTTGGTGTATGTAATGTACATTCATAATGAATATATGTTAAAAGTAAACGATTTCGTCCATGTGTATCATTAAGATCAGCAAGAAGATCACGTTGAATACGTTGAACTATTTTTGTTAATGTTTCAAAACATGTTTGATTCACATTTACTAAATTAAATCATCAATATTTATTATTATACATGAATAGAACTGAACTTTGTATGATAAATTTGATCGTAGGAAAAAAGAAATGTTTGTATTACAAAAATATATATGAGAAGAAATTTAAAACTCAATACTATTGATATGTAATAATGAAGATAAGAAAGCAAAATTTAGAAATTCAATATCGAAATAATTGAAGATAGATTGTTCGTAAATATAGCTGAGGTTAATTTTTCTAGTAAAATAAAATATTTACGTATATGTCCATTGAGTATTGGTGATCGAACTAATAATGAAAGAAGTGTATCAAGAAGAATATAAAGAAATTGAATAAGTTTTTCAGATTGTGCCCAAACAGTATCCATAATTGCTTGTTTAAAATCTTTATCTGTTATTTGATAATGTGAATGATGATGGTGATGAGAAGCATAAGCTTGTTTTCGAAGTTGATTATACATATGAAAAAAATTTTCTAATCGTTCATCCTAAATTTAATTTAGTTTTTTTAATTAAATAAAAATACAAAAAAAAATTTTGATTACTAACCAATGAATGAATTGTTGATGATGGACGAATTGATAATGAAAATAACGGTTTATGATTATCAGCCCATTTAACATTGTTCATATCATGATTCTAAAATGAATAGATTGATTTTCATAATCGAAAGGTTTTTTTACTTCCATTGAAAAATTAAACTTTAGGAAATTTTATTAGAATATCTATCAGATTTGGAAACACTTTATATGGATATCCAATCTTTTTTTGGAGATATTTCAAATCATTTTTGACTTATAATTATATTTCTCTAGAGATTTCGTAAAAGACTATTCTAATATTTCTGTAACGAAATCCCGCTGTGAATCAAAATCTTATTAAGAACTGTCATAAAATCAATTCCTGACACAAATTCTAATAAAAATAAACCCTAATATATCGTGAGATTAATATAGTCATTCGAAAACACAACGTAATTACATAGCACATTTTATTGAATTATCTACAAAATACTGTATTAAACTTCATAAAATAGATTGAATTATTGTGTAATTACTTTTCTTAGCCAGTATATAGAAAACTGAAAAATGTACTATTCCTATTTCTGATTTAAATTAACTAATAATTTACCGTTGGTGGTACAAGTGAATAATTATGTGGTGGTCTTTCACATGCGACAGGTAGATTAAAATCTCCATGAATAAGTTGATTATTATTTAATAATGGAAGCCACTAAAAAATAAATTCTTAATAAATTATTTTCTTTATGTATTTATCTTACTGTATAACCAATAGGAATTTCAACAGGAGCATTTTCTTTTGGTTGACAACTAATATGTGAAAAAGTAAAAAATAAATGATGATTTTCATCAATAACAGCAGGAAGACGAATTTTAACTTCATCATAAAATGAAGGTGATTTGGAATGATAAACAACAGGTAAATAAATTTCTTTAATCATTTCAAGTCCAGATGATTTTCCATAAATTAATGCTAAAGAAAATATTTCTTCTTCACCACCCATTAATTGTATTTTAACCGCAATATTTCTTGCTGATGTTGAACCACGTGTTGTTAAATTTGATAAATTAACAGTTAATGGATAAATATAAAGAAGATTACGATAGAATGTATGTGGTAAATTGATTTCACGTGGTGGAAATTCAAGTAATTCTTTTATTGGACGTTTTGTATCATCAGTATATGGTTTTAAACGATTTAATTGTGGATCAAGACAACAATCAACTGTATCACCTGGATGAATTTGATTGAATTCAAAACGAATATAAGCTAAAAATAAAATATAACATTGTTTTTCTTTAGTATTGAAATTTTTAGTTTGAAATTTACCTGGAATTGTTTTAGGTTTTTTTGCTAATGTTGGTGGTTTACGAAAATCGGTTAGAAATTTAAAAATATCTTCATCACTTAATCGTTCACTTTCCTGAGACAAAAAATATTTTGTTCTAAAGTAAAATAAAGATTTTTGTTTTTTCTTACTTGTTTATAAACTCCTTTAAGTGTATGAACAATTGTTCGATCAAAATTTGCTAAAACATGAAAAAATTCATCAGATACTGTTGAAAGATTTGTATTTGTTGTTGTTAAAGTTGATGTTGGTGATGAACTTGAAATTTGTCGTTCATCTGTTCGTTTAGAATTATTCCGTGTCAAACTTTCTTCACGTGAACGTCGAAAACTTTCATATGCATTTCGAAGACCACCTGTTCCAATACTTTTACGTTCTGAAATTTAGAGAGATTATTTTTACTTATAAAGATAATCATAGTTTCGTTTTTTACCAAGACTAGATGCTTTCGAAACTGAATTAATTAATTCCGTATTAGCTGGTAATGTATTTGAATGACTTGATGAAAGTGTTTCTTGTTCAACTTCTTTGAGAATATCACGTAGACTAATTGCTGTCCAAGCAAATGGCATACGAAAACGACCAAGGCGTTGACAAAATTGTATCGCTTGTTCATGATATCGTTGTTGATTCTAATTAAAAAATCGAACAAAATTATCATTCTATTATTTGTATATCTTCTTATCTATCGAATAAATACATTCTAAAAATGCGCGCGTGAGTGTACCGAAAAAAAACAGATGTTTTTGAATGAAGAATATGTTTTGAATACGTGCTCTTCATTTATACAAAAAAACGGATCATTTTTCCCCAGTCACGTTTATGATTGAAGAGAAAAAAAACAATTACTTTGAGATCTTGTTTAATATATGGTTCAGCACAATCCGATGAATCACCTTGTTGTAAAATTTTTTCAATCTAAAATTAAAGATCATATACAAAAAAGGCATGATTTTTGTTTTGTTTCTTACTCGAATGATAAGATAAATATCAGGTGATGGAAATGATATAGGAAAAATCGCCGACAGACTTAATGTTGAACCATCAACTGCTGGTCGAATATGAATCATTTGTTTTAATGCATCAGAATTTAAATCAAAATGAAAATTTTCCGAAATCTTAATCAATAAAAAATAAAATTCTAGAGAAAAATTTCAATTAAAAAACAATACCTTTTTTCGTTCTTTAAAATCATATAATGCTAATGTGACAAACATTGGTTCAATTTCTGGTTCAAATCTAAATAAATTAATAGAAAGTTTAATTCTAAATCCTTCTTGTGTTTTTCTTTACTTGAAATCTAAACATTTAACTTGAAGTTTAAATGTTGTATATGGTTGAAGAGGTTCAGATGGTAAACGATATTCAATACAATCAGTCTACAAATTAAAATTTTATTCGATTTTTTTTCTTTCTTTGTAACTTACATCTGCTTGAGGTGGATAAGAACTAAATAATTTTGAATAACGACTTTTTCCTCGTAATAATTCATTTTCTTTATCAACACTTTCAATTGGAATTCGTTCAACTAAAGCAAAATCAGAATTAATATAAAACAATAAAATGTAAACTTACTTAAATGAGGCATTATTGTGTCTGGTTCAGTTTTATCTAAATCATCTTTTGCTAAAGCCCAACTACTTTTTGTTGGAATAATTGTTGAATCACTAATCGCTGATTTTCTTGGGCTATCCTAAATAAAAAACATTTTTTTTTGTTAAATTATTTCGAATGAAAAAGAAATATTTTTCTATACTCTTTCTTGATCAATTAAAGTTTGTCGATTATCATCAATAATATCAATTTCATAATCTTGTTTTGATGTTTGTCTTAATGCCTGCATTTGTTCATGACGAACATTTAATAATGTTATTGCACTTCCAAATTGATTATAACTTTAAAGAAGAAAAAATTAATATTTTATTTTTAATTAAATAAATTATTTTTTTACTTTCGTTTAAGAAAAAAATGTTCACCATTAAAACTTTGTAAACAATCACGTATATGTGGATCATTTAAAGCTCTAGAAAATAAAAATGTTTCTTATAATTTAATTTTTTTGTCTTTAAATATTCGAACTCTTTTTCCGGCATTGTTGGAATAATAGTACGATATTGTCGATCAATACGTATAAAATCAATATCATCAGTTGGATATTCAAGTAAATGACGTAATGGATCATTTTCAATTTTTTGTCGATGTTCATCGATATATTCTTCATAATCAATTGGATCAATTATATCAATGACATTTGTTGCCATTTTATTTGAAAAATTCTTTAATTAAATAAATATATGTATGAAATAAAAACTTAAAAAAAGAATTTACAAAATCTGTTTGTGTTGTTTCTATTTCTTCTTTATTTTCAATTAATGGAAGAGAAGAAGAAGAATTTTTCGGTTCATTAGACAAAAGAGATATTACTTCTTGAAGATGTTCTCTAGAGAATCAAAAAAGAAATGAAATACAAAGAATACTTTTAAATTAACAAACCGAAGACGAAGTGTACCAGCCATTGCATTCCGTTAGATTAAAAGAAATATAAAATAGATATGATCACTATCTGATTAGACATGAATGAACGAGTAATAAAAATCGGATATGCGCGCGCCATCTAACGTTAGAATTCTAATATATATCTGATTGTATATTAAAAATATCAAAACAATTGTTTTTATTTATAAAATTACAAGAAGAAAAATAAGAATTTTAAAGCCATAAACGAAATGTATCTGCACTGTAATCCGTGAGAAATGAATCATTGTCATGTAAGTTTGAGTTTTCAATAATCCATTCACGAATACCTTGAGTTAAGATCTTCGAATCGATTTTAATATTTGCAACACCAAATGATATAAGACAATTCCATTTTGATAAATGATTTAAAACAGTTAGAATTATTGATTCAGTTGAATTCTTACTATCTTTTGAATGAAAATATAAATGTTTTAAAGATGGACATACAGATGCAAGACGAGTTATAAATATAGGGATTGCTTCGGAATTTATTTCCGAAGTTATACCTATGAGTAGATCAGTAACACGACGTCCTAATAAATTACAGACAATATCACTGGCAAATAATGAATCGAGTAGTTCGTAAGCAATTGCCATATGATATAAATTAGGTGCTGCTTCAAGTAATCTCTTAAAATCATCTGTATTGATTGATAAGGTCTGAAATGCCACGAAAAATGTCAAGTAGGGTAATTTTCTCAATTGAATCTCTTGGAAAGACTCTACAAAAGAAGAATATCAATATAATCTAATCTATATATATTTGTATAGGATTTTACCTGGAATAATTTCTGGATAGATTTGTAAAATAAGACGTTGCATTCTATGACATTTATTAATAATTGAAAATGTTTCAGCTATTCGTGTTGATACTTCATAAAGTGTTAAACATTTAACTTCATATCCAAAATTATCACTAAAATTTTTATTTTTTGCTAATGAATATCTTAGAGTTAAATATGGGTAATTAAATGGTAATGAATATAAAATAATACTTTCATTATCATCACTATTTATACAAATAAAATCTTGTTGAAATTCTTTCCAACTAGAAATAACGTCTGTAGTATCAACGAGAGATATATCTTGAAATTGAAGAAAATAAGTAAATTTTTTTAAGGATAACAACGATGATAAATGAGAATACATTTGTTCACCATCAATTAAACGAGTATCATAATGAGTATTAATCTGTATAATAAGTTCTTCAATATTAGGAATACGTCGAAATATTGTTACAAGGTCAGCTAATTTCCATGATTGAATAAATGATCGTAAACGAAAATATTTTAAAGTAACAATTGGAATATATTTTATATCTTCATCAATTTCTAAATCTTCTCCATTAATAGCTACATCAATAGATTTCAATTGAGGTAAATCTGTAAGTAATCGATGTAAATCACTGAGACAATCTAATTCGATTACTAAATTTTCAATATGTAAATAATTTACATCAGTATTATTTTTATAGGAAAACGATAATGAATCATCATCAAATAAAATCGATGTTAGACGATTATTATTAGCAGTAAAAAGTTTTTCTAATAATGCTTGTTGTGAAGTCGAACTGGTACCCATTTCGTATACACTCATGATTTTTATTTCAAATAATAATGGTAAATTTTGAAGACAATCAAGAAACGATGCTAATGAATCGATTAGATATGTCGGAAGTATTAATTGTTTAAGACATGGAAATATCGAAGACATTTTTTCACCGAAATAATTAAGAAATATTTTTGAAAGAACACCTTTCCAATCATTACTCACAACTAATGAAGAAATTTGAGTACCAATTTGAGGTAGAATTGTTTTACAAATATAATTAAATCGTTTAAATGGAATTTGTGCAAGAACAACATGTCGACAAAAACCACTTATTGTTTTACTTAATCGAGAATTAAGACCAACGAAAGAAAATAATATTTCAGTCGATGATAAATATTCACAAATTAGAAGTAAAATTTCATCAGGTAATGCTTCTAAACGAGTTTTAGTTAAAATAAATGATGACATATCTAAAATTTTAATTATATATATTAAGGGCAATTTATCTTACTCTTTTACGTAGTTATTCTCCTTCATGTCAGTTTCTTTTCTTTTTCTTTGGTAAAATCGTATGTAACTGATTCTGGTTGCTTACGGAGAAAGGAATATATATTTTTCTTTTTCCTTTTCTGTCATCATACAAAAATAAAAAAACACCATGTGATCTTGACGAGAAAAGAGTACAAATTGTTATTTATTTATTTTTGTGACGTAACTTGAAAAATAATCGTATAAGTGTATTGTTTATAAAAATCAAATATGATTTATTTATTAGAATATTTGATTCTATAAAAAGATTTATTTTTTTATTATTGTTATTATTTTAGTATAATCTATTATTCTTTTCTTTTTCTTATTTTGGAGATATTGACGATCGTTGTGTTATCATATTTTTTGTTTTGAAAACAAACAAAGAAAATATTTGACATATGCTTTGTATGTTGGTTGTTTTGATTAGATTGAGTTAACTATTTCTACACTGGGAATATTTTTGAAATCCTTGATTTTCGCAAATCTATGAATTCAAATTTTTCTCCCAGCAAAAAATTGCAGATTGAAAATTGCTAGTTCTCTTTCTGGTAGAGAAGAGTCTAGCAGAAATAAATTGTTTGCTTGCTTGTGTGTCCGCACTTCACTGATTAGTCTAACAATTAGGTAAAGATATGAAAACAAATTTTGTATAAGGGTAATCGGAATCGAACAATTCAAATCTGACTTCTGTTTTTTTTAATTATATAAATCGATAGCTTGGTAGTTGTTGAGTAACTCGATTTCTAAGAGAAAGAGCGTTACTTGTGGTTTTTAAGTACTTGGAAAATATTGATCGAATTCATATAGATATGTCTAGAATATCCTTCAAAAAACTCTATAATTTATTTTCTAGTTTACAGTGTACATCTGAGATATTATTGATAGAAATAAATTTTCATACTATTTACTAAATTAAAAAAAAATCGTATAAAAATTTATAGTAGATAAATAGTCTTTGTATAATAGTTAAATTAAAACCACAATCGAAATATATTTCCTGTATAATCAACAAAAAATGGTTTATAATCATATAAAGTAGAATTTTCCAATATCCATTGATGAATATCTTTTGATACGAGTTCTTTTGTTATAATAATATCTACAATTCCAAATGATATAAGACAATGACAATTAGGTAAATATTTGAGAATATCTAAAATTGTTAATTCCGATGCTTTATAATCTTTTAATAAACTGAGATAGAAATGTTTTAAAGATGTAGCTATTGTTGTAAGACGAGATATTGACGAAACAACTGATTCAACATCTATTGTTATAGGTATAGATATATACAGATGAGTTATACGACGTCGAAATAATTCACATATATATTCATTATCAAGTAATGATTGAATAAATTCAAAATTAACTTCTAAATGATATAAATTCGGTGCTATTTCAAGTAATCTTCGAAAATATTCCATATTAACTGATGATCCACGCCATGCTAAAACTTTCGTAAGATAAGGTAATTTACCAAGATGAATTTGTTGTAAACTTTCTAGAATAAATAAAAAAACAAAAATTGATTTTAATATATTATTAACAAAGAAATTTTACGTGGTACTATTTTTTCATCCATTCGTATATTAAGTCTTTGTATTTGACGAGATTTTTTAATAATCGAAAAAATATCAACTAAATCAGTTGAAACTTCATATAAAGTTAACATTTTAACTTGAGATGCATAACTATCAATGAAAATTTCATTTCGAGCTAATGTACCATGTAAAATTAAATAAGAAAATATAAATGGGACAGTATATAGAGCTATTAATTTTTTCTCATCATTTTTAATACAAATAAATTTTTGATTAAATTCTTTCCAACTCGAAACAATTTTTTTTGAATCAACAAGCGAAGAAGACGATGAATTATAATATTGAAGAAAATAATTAAATTTATGTAAAGATAAATTTGAAAGTAATAGACTAAATTTTTTTCCATCAATTAAACGTTCATCATCATAAGTTTCAATTGAAATTGAAAGAATCTCAACATTAGGAATACGTTTTAAAATAGATGCAAGTTCATCATAACTCCATGATGGACTAAATGATTGTAATTGTAATTCTTTTAAACTATGAACTGGTGTACAAGTATTTATATTGTCTGGTATTGATGAATCTTCATTTATAGTTACAGTTATTGATATAAGTTGAGGTAAAATTGTAAGAAGTTGATGAAGATCACATAATGTTTTTATATCAAGACTTAATTTTTGAATATTACAATAAAATCTATTACAAATTTTATCATCAACAGAGAAAATAATTGATTCATCATCAAATAATATGGAATTTAATCGATTATTATTGGCAGAAAATAGTCTATCTAATAATGTTTCAGAGCCATCGGAATCAATCGATCCATCGTATTGAAAATATAAATTAATTCCACGTAATTGTGGAAGATTTTGTAGAGAATTAAGAAATAATTTTAATGAATTAGAATTAAATGATATAAATGTTAAATGTTTTAATTGTGGAAATATCAAAGACATTTTATCACTGAAATAATTTAAAAATAATGTAGATAAAACACCTTTCCATTGATTACTAATGACTAATGAAGAAATATTTAAACCAACATGAGGTAAAATCGATGTACATATACAATGAAATTGTGTATATGGAAGTTTAGCAATAACAACATGTTGATAATAACCACTTATTGTTTGAGATAATCGAGAATTAAGTCCATAGAAAGAAAAAAGTACATCTGCGGATGATAAATATCGACAAATTGAGAGAAGTAATTCATCAGGTAATTTTTCCAGAGTATTTTTTGTAAAACGGGATGATAACATCTATTAAAATTAAAATATATTTATTTAATATTATTTTTTTTTGTCATCTATAACGTTATGCAGGGTGACTAAAAAGCCACGCGTTCGACGAAAAAATTGAATATCTTCATTGTGACTTGAGTAAACGAATTGATTTTTTATCAATGTTAGGGGCATGTTCAAGGTTTATGTTCATAAGGACATACCCTCTGCTAAGTAACCCTATTGACTTCAAGAAAAATATTTTGCTGTTTAATATATCAACAAAAAAAATAATGTACAGGCGGGTCAAAAGTCATTTTATCGAGAAAAAAATTTGAATATCTTCGTTATGACTTAAGTAAACAAGCTGATTTTTTTATCAATGGTAGAGGCATGTTCAAGGTTTATATTTCTAAGGACAAGCGTAGAAAGACCCTTTGTTAAGTATATTATTCTTTTTTTGTCTATCTGTCGACCAGTAAAATGTTTTTGTTGAGACTTCTGTAGACATTTAATAAAGGGTCACTCTGGGCTTGTCCTTATGAATATAAACCTTGAACATACCTTTACCATTGGTAAAAAAAACCAGGTCGTTTGTTCAAGTCATAATGGAGATATTCGATTTTTTTCGTCGGATGCGTGACGTTTTTGGTCACCCTGTATATATATATTGCGTATGGTTATTGACTGTTTACAACAAAATTTATAAAATAATTTTTGCTATCGTTGACAAGAAAAGATTTTTTCGTTCTTATTTCTTTTTAGCACGTGCACCGAGAATCAAACTTTATCGATAACATATAAAAATATTATTTTACGTCTTATTTTTCTTTTATAGTGTAATAAATCAAATAATTTTTTTTTCATAAGTAATATGTACTTGAAATGTCCATTTAATAAACAAACGTTGACCTTGTTAATTTACGTAACGAAATACGAAATACTTTAAAACATCGAAAAATATTTTCATTTCTTACTATGAGATAATTTATTGTTGCAATAGACTCTACGGCTTTTATTGACACACAAAAAAAATGTATTTGAATAGTATGTCTTTACAGTTTACAAATTTGTCATAAATCAATGAAAGTTTTTTGTACTTGCTCGTAGTAGTTTTTTTCGATTCCAAACTTAGAAAATTTATATTAGAAGATGTATCCATTTTGTTATTCATGGAATCAATGTACTTTTTTTTATTACATTTAATAATTATTTTCGATGTATCTAAAATACGAAATAATTCTATTTCTCGATCAATTGTTAATCCTTTGAAGATCGATTTGTTTTATTAAATTCAACTCATATACATCTAAGTCTTCATCAGAGAGGTGAAGTTCATGCTAATCAAAATCAAAGTCTATTTTTGCTACTATCATGATTGATATATGATTCATAGGACTCATCATTGACTTCATTATTTCCATAGAATTCCATTTGAGGGTATGAATGTGGACGTATTGAATCTACTCTGATTTCTACCACACCTAGCAACACTCTCACGATGGTTTTGATCGGTTGTATAACAAACGAGCAAGATGTTGTTTAGTAATGAATTATGTACAAAAGACGTTGGCAAGATTTTTTAATTTACTTGATAAAGTGATACCATGAAACTGTTCGATATGTATAATAAGCTACTCAATCATATTCGTAAAGCAAAACTCGTCATTTTTTTGAATTGAAAAGCATACATTTTAATGCAAAAATATTAAGGCTTCCAAACTTGTTTGACGTCATCAAAAGAAAAATTTTTTTTCTGTAAGTGCGGTGACCTGTCGTCCTTTGTCGGTTCAAATAATTGAAAAATAAAACAATCAATGAATTTTTTTCGTATATTCATTCTTTGCCGTGTAATTTCAAAGTGAGAGTAGGCATGACTTAAAATTTCAATAGTGATTGCGGACGAAAATGGCGATCCACATCAAACAAACCATTTAGAAACTGCCTATTATTTTCTTGGTTGACGATTAACGATGGCTAGTAGATCGATTAGCTTTCTGGTCAAGTAGGAGGTTAATTGACAGTTTCTGATCGCTTCGTCTGATAGTAGCAGATTTTCAATTTTGCTTCTAATAGGTATGCATCGGTGCCAGTTAACTGGATACTACACCATGATTAAGGTATTTTTAATAGTTTTTCATAGTCTGCCCTAATTAAGCAAAACCTCAAATTTTTTTTATTCCAATGCTGTTAGATAGAGCGTTGTTTACTCTACCAAACTATACTGTTTTGATTTTATCTGGTATGGTTTTACTAAAAGAAATTGATAAGTTACAAATAGGTTCTTTAAAACATTATTGCACAAGTATGAAACATTTGATACTTTGTGTTTTCATCATTGAATCACTTCTATTGAGTCGCTAAATATAACTTCTGTCCTCTATAAAAAAATGTACAACTTATATAAAAGAACGTTTATCGGTGTCATTTTTTTTCGTTAGAAAAACAAATTGTTTTTTTATACAAAGAAGAAATGATTTATTACAATTCAATGTTTACATAACCTCAGAATATTTTTAGAAACAAAATTAAAGGGCATCAGGGGGAAACAATATGAGAAGCTCTTGAAACTACACTAGAAATTCTGTTGTCACTGGTTTGAAACCGGTTCAATCAATGATGTGAGAATAATATTAATATACTTGGCATTTCGTTGGTTTAGTATTTCTCCGTTTGGAAACCAAAAAGAGTGAAAATAAAAGAAGTGATCTTATGTAAATTATAGAGTTTTTTACAGCGCATCTTCTGGTATACTTTCTTTTTGATATAGTATATTCAATGATGTGTTATTAATCTACAAAATACAGACTCGTAAAAAATTTTTAAAGCACCTGTTTATAAGTTAGCAACTTCTTGTAGTAGAATCATAGCAAATAAAATCAGAATAGTATAGTTTGGTAGAGTAAACGACGCTCTATCTAATAGCATCTGAATAAAAAACTTTAAGGCTTTGCTCAGTTAGGACAGACTATGAAAAACTATTAAAAATAACTTAATCACGGTGTACCATTAATCAAGAAATTGACCTACTCGATTGAATCGAAGAGAAAATGGTTCGATTTCTTATCGTAACAAGTTACTTATTAAGCATCCCATAAAACAAACAAATATTTTACAGTACTCATAACCTCTTTTAACAATCTATATATAGACGTGTTTTTCTTTCATTGCACTTTTCCTTGACCGATGATTAATCATAAAAGATGATGGTGTTGTACTTTAGAATGTTAAAATTCTTCTTAATTTAGATTCGTAAGTTATTTATTCAGCGTGATCTTTCATAAACATTCAAGAGAAAAATTAATTATTCCAGTTTAAAATAGAATAACGATCGATTGAATTTAAAAAAAAAACGGACTTTAATCCGGATTATGTTTGTATTACAAGGTTGTGTGTGCGGTGAACGCATGTATATATGCAAATATATTTTTGATGCACTATTAGTTAATACCATAGAAGTAACTTTTTTATTATTGTTATTGAATGACAAAGAAAACATTTTTAAGGTTTTCTTTTATTTATCAAAGTATATAACTACATGCATGTTACTCTACATTTCGTTTGATTCATTTCAGATACATTCAGATTAACGAATTGATTACTGCTATTTTGTAGACACCAAACTAAAATGGACAATCAAGCTTTGGAAATTGATGAACCACAAGAGCGTACTACAATTCCTACTCGTACCGCTCGAGTAACTCGACAAGATTCAACGGTTAGTCTTTGGGCTACTGTGGATAAATCTTGTCTTGATCAAGATGTTCATATTATTCCATTGGAAGAAGTTTTCAGTCGATATCATACAGATCCTCGTAATGGTTTAACCAGTGATCATGTCCATGATGCTCGTGCTCAATATGGTGACAATAAACTCACACCACCTAAACAACCATCTTATATCTTATTATTACTTAAAGAATTATTTATGGGTTTCAATATAATTCTTTGGTTTGCTGGCATTTTAGCTTTTTTAGCTTATAAACCATTTGGTGAACCTGCTCCATCAATATCTAATTTAGCATTAGGTGTAGTACTGATACTTGTTATTACTTGTAATTCAATTCTTAATGTTTATCAACAACTTAAATCAATCAAAATTGTTTCCGCATTTTCTAAATTATTACCAACATTAGCAACGGTTCGTCGAGATGGAAGAGAACAACAAATTATTACAAATGAAATTGTTCCAGGCGATATTATTCTCGTTCGAATGGGTGATAAATTACCTGCTGATTGTCGTTTTATTTCATGTGATGGATTAAAAGTAATTCTATTTTATTTTATTCGTAATACATTTTCATATTTTTAGGTAAATACATCAGAATTAACTGGTGAATCAAAACCAGTCTCAATAACAGTTCGATGTAGTAGTGAAACTTTTATGGAAACAACAAATATGGGATTTTATTCAATAATGGTTGAACAAGGAATAGGTGAAGCAGTTGTAATTGCTACTGGTGATAGTACAGTATTAGGTAAAATGTCAAAATTAACTCGAGGAAGTTCAGGTGATGACATTACCGGTTTACATCGTGAAGTAAATCGATTTGTTTTATTTGTTTGTGCTTGCACATTAATTGGTATTGTTATTTTGTGGATAACATGGGCAGCATGGTTAAATCAAGATCATCATACATTTCTATCATACGATGCTAATATTGTGAATTCTATTGGAATGATTGTTGGATTTCTACCTGTAGGTTTACCATCTGCTGTTACACTTGGTAAATATAATAATTATTATATATAACAGAAAGTTATTTTTTACTCTTTGTATTATTTAGTATTGACAATTGTTGCTAAACAAATGTATCGACAACGTGTGTTAGTAAAAAGTTTACAAATTGTTGAAACATTCAATTCTGTTTCCGTAATTGCTACTGATAAAACTGGCACATTAACGCAAAATAAAATGACTATTACTCATTTATTATGGGATACTGATGGTATTTATAAAGTACCATTGCCTAAACAAGAACCTTCTCAAGAAGAGACAATTCTTCAAAGAATTCGTCGACTTTCAACAGATGTTATTGAAACTGCTCGTCGTTTATCTATTAGTACAGCAACAATGGTACGAAAACTTTCATCAGCAAGTATTAATCAACCACAAGACATAACATCTTTAAATGATGATAATGGAAAAAATAATATACCAGACAAAGCAAGTGAAGTTAAAATTGAAGCATTTCGTGATTTATTACTTGGTGCAGCACTTTGTAATAATGCTGAAAAACAAATGGTACAAGATGCACAAATTGGTCAAGATGTATCAAAAATGAAATCTGAATTAAGTGTCGTTGGTGATGCAGCTGATACAGCTCTATATAATCTTTGTGTTGATCGATGTTTTGTTGATATTGATAAAGTACGTAAAGTTAATCCACGTTTAAAAGCATTACCATTTAATTCAACAAATAAATTTATGATCACAGCTAATCAACTTGAAACATTAGATAGTTCATTATCAAATAAAAATCGAATTATTTTATTAACATTAAAAGGTGCACCGGATATTGTTATTCAACGATGTTCAACTTATAAAATGAATGACGATAATATTGCAACATTAGATAATAATATGAAGAAAACATTATTTGATCGTCAAGAAGAATTAGGTAAAAGTGGTTATCGTGTAATTGCAATGTGTCAACAAAGATTTACTCGTCAAGAATATGATGATATGATGGAAAACTATAAAAACAAAAAACGATCCAGTTCATCTCAAGAAGGTGAAGATTTAAATGGATTTCCATCAAATGATTATTGTTTCATTGGTCTTTTTTCATTACTTGATCCACCACGTCCTGAAGTACCTGGTGCTGTTATTAAAGCTCGTCGAGCTCAAATACGTGTTGCAATGGTTACTGGTGATCATCCAACAACAGCAAGAGCTATTGCAAAACAAGTTAATATTCTCACTCCTGAAATTGCTGATATGAATGGTATTGATACATTTAAATTAGAAAAAGATGCAAATGGAAAATTAATACTTAATCTTTATCGAAATGATAAATTAATTGAACAACATGAACCAGGTACAGTTAAACGAACAGATTCACTTTCAAAAAATGCCAAAGATATGGTTAGAAGAGCATCGATTGCATCTGGTGAATTAGTACCAAAAATACCACCATGGTATAAACGTGCATGGTTGTCAATTCGAAGACAATTTTCCGAACCAGAAACTGATGTTGAACCAACACAAAAAATGGCCTATATTCCATATGGTATTGTTGTTGCTGGTGCTGAAATAAATTATATGGATGATTTTATGTGGGATTGGGTATTATCACATCAAGAACTTGTTTTTGCTCGTACATCACCGGAACAGAAACTTCGTATTGTAACAGAATTTCAACGACGAGCAGAAATTGTAGCTGTAACAGGTGATGGTACAAATGATGCACCAGCATTAAAATGTGCTAATCTTGGTGTTGCAATGCAATCAGGTACAGAAGTATCAAAAGAAGCTGGTGATATGATATTATTGGATAATAATTTTGCATCAATTATTCAAGCTATTGAAACAGGTCGTTTATTAAGTGATAATTTAAAAAAAGTTTCGGTTTATCTTTTACCTGGTGGTAAGTTAACATGATTTAACAAAATTTCCTTTTTTAATATTTTTTCTTTTAGGTTCTTGGTCACAAATTTGGCCTGTATTTTTTAATTTATGGTTTGGTATGCCTTTAGCTTTAACTGCTTTCTTAGCTACAATCTTCTGTATGATTAACGGTATGTTTGAATTTGTCTATGAAATTTTTTAAGTATTTTTCCTCGTTCTTTAGATGTTTTTATGTCACTTGCTATGGTTACAGAAAAACCTGAACGTGATATTATGTCTCGTCCACCAGTAATTCGTTCAAAAGATCATTTATTGAATTGGAAATTACTTCTTCATGCTTATATGTTTGTTGGTAATTTAGAATGTTTTACAGGTTTCTTTTGTTTTTGTTATTATTGGATTGATATGGGTGTTCCATTCTATTCATTTATGTTTACATTTGAAAACTTTGGAAATGATATTACTCTATATTCCCAAGATCAATTAACAGCAATGACAGGTTCAGCTCAATGCGTATATTATTGTTCAGTTTGTTTATTTCAATTTTTTAATTATTTTGCAACACGTACTCGCTATACATCGATTATTGAACATAATCCATTATGGGGTAAAGGTCAAAATTTGTATGTGTTTGGCGCAATGATTATATCAGCTGGTATTCAAGTACTTATAACACAAGTAGCATGGTTTAATACTGTTTTCGGTACTGGTTCTTTCCCTGTCAAATATGTAATGCCAGCATTAGGATTTGGTATGTTATGGTTAATAATTGATGAATTAAGAAAATTATGTATACGAAAATTTCCACGTGGTTTTATAGCAAAAATTGCATGGTGATACAACTTACACATATTTCGATGGTATTGATTTAGAGAAGTTCAGCAGTGTGGTATCTGGATTATATAGTTGACTTTATAAACATTTTTCTCATTTATTGATTTTCATTTTACTCTTTTAAAAAATATATTATAATCACAAAAAAAAATACGATCTATTTCTATATGTTATTTATAGAGTGTGGATGTCTTAGATGAATCAAATAGTTTTATTCACCCACACCCTTTTAAGAAATAAAATAGAAAAATTTTGCTAACCTCTTGTTTATTATTTATTCAGATCTTTAATCGTAAGTGAAATCGCAAATAAAATTTCAATTGTAGAATTAACAAAAAAGTCAAGTAAACTATCATATACAAACAAAAATCAAAAAAAAATATCTGAATTAATTATCTGAATCATCATTATATAGAATTTCTTTTGTCTTTCTTGTTTTTGATTGAGCGTTTTGTTTATTATTATTACTATTATTATTATTATTTGTAGATGTAGGTAATGATATAAATGCATCAAGAATTTCTCCATCAACCATATCATAATCATTTGGTGTTGCACGTGGATTAAGTGTATCACCGTCAAATTCAAATCGAATATTTGTTGATTTCATATCATTTTTATATGCATTAAATATTATTTCAAAATGATCTGTATCTAACATACTATATTCACGTTTAGATAAAGATGAACGACGATCTAAATTTAAGAGAAAATTAAAAGAAAAAAAATGTTTTTTTTTAGAATTCAATACTTGAAGATGATGTAGATGTTTGAATAAATATTTTAAGTTTACGTATTAATGGATAAGATTCAAGTAATTGAACATTATTTGATAAAAAATCAAGTTGTTTAAGTGTCAGAGATTGATTTTGATCATCTAATTTTAATGTTTTATCATTATATACAAGATAAATTGATGGTAAACATAGACCTTCAGCGACTTGATCATAAAGTGTTTTTAATGTTGTTGACAATGGTAATAATAATGTTAATTGACGTCCATCAGAATGATCGATTTTTAATGTAATTTTATCTGAATTAATTATATCTGAATCATTTAATAAGTCTAGAAGAAAATAATAAAGAATACGATAAAAGTAAGAAAAAAAAATGTTTTTTTTTTGTTAACCATCAGTGAAAGTACCGTAGAATTGGCTCAGCATGTATTTCTTAGAGAGGGCAAGTTGTATGTTCATCAACTGGTTAACATAATTTTATTTGTAAGACACTCATACCGCCCGTTCGATTATTTTCTCATTTTTATATTAATTTCCATTGAAAGAAAATCAACATCGAAATTAGAACATTAATCATAGTGTCTTTCTTTTCTGCGCTTAGAGAAAGACTCGAACCATGGTCATAACATATTATATCGATGTAGACCATTCAACTATACATGTTCGTTTATTAAAGTATATATCCTAACCTGTTTTAATTTGTTCATCCACTTCTTCATCTTCATCATCTTCTTCATTGGAATCAATTTGTCTTTCACATAAAGGTTTCGTAACACGTAATACAGCATCTAATCGATTATAAGCAGCTGTTTCACGTGTAACTTTTTCATCATCTTCTTCTAATTGACTTTTATTAAATGCATTAATTACTGCTCTAAATAAAAAAGAAATAATTAAATAAAAACAAAAAATTAAATTGATATAAACCTATTCATATATCCACCACGTCGATTTTGATTAATATGTGTTAAATATTCATCTTCATCTTCATATTGTTGATCATCAGCTGCAGTTCGTTTTCCTAATTTTATTTTTCGTTTAACTTCTTTATTTGCTGTTGTGGTAAAACATGATGTAACAATAGCATCAATTTCATTTCGTATTGAATCTTTTGTTTTTATTGGTTCAGATTGAATAACAATTGGTTCAATAGATTTATGATTAATTGTTGATATTGGTTTAGATTTTTTGTTTTTTGTTATTGAAATTAAATCATTTTCACTATCAGAATCTGAACTATTTGAACTTGATAATTGTTTCGAAGTAATTGAACTAAAAGAAAATTTTAATAAAATAAATTCCGGAAAAGAAAATATTTCATTTTTACGTTTGATAAAATTGTTTTAATTGTGTTCGTTTATTATTCAATGATTTTGCTGTTTGATAAGCAAAAAAATCATCTTCATCGTCTTCCATTGAGTTGCAAAAAAAAACTGTTTGAAAGAAAATTGTGAAGAAATTTAAATTCATATATTATTGGTTAAACTAACAATAGTCATTGTTTGAATGCCTGGTTTTTTTTCCTGATTTATCTTATTTATATTTTTATTTTAAAAATAAAGATTTGATTTTGATAAAACTATCAAATTCTATTCGTTTTTTTTCTTCATTTTATTTTAAATCAAACCTTTACTGATCGATGTAACTATGGTAACGAAATGAAGAATGGTAGAGACACATTCAAACAACATAAGAAAAAGAGAAGAATTTAGTTTGGAATAAAAATGTCTTTTGCACCACCACCTGATGCTCCACCATATCCGGCAACACCGGATCAGGAAAATCAAGATGAAGAAACATCTACAGCTGCTTATGCTGAAATATTGGTTTGTTTTATTAATTAAATTTGCTAAGAAAATATTTAGTTTTTTTTTCTCTTTAAGTCATTTCAATGGTGTTTTGGTTTTAATAAAGATTTACCCGTACTTAATTTATCAATAAATAAAACGAAAAAAATCTTTTTTGTTTCGGCTCAAATTGGTGTTATGTATGATTTTGCTAATAACCGACAACAATTATTAATTGGACATGTAAATTATTTGAATAATATTGATTTCATTATGTTTCGTTTTCATTTAGAGAAATAATATAACATGCTGTTGTGTTAGTCATGATAAACGTTGGTTATGTACAGCTGATAGTGGTCGAGATTGTACAATTATCATCTGGGATACAATTACTGGATTACCAAATCAAACTTATTTCGATGTACTTAATGGTACAGGTACAGTTGCATTCAGTACTGATGCAAAATATTTAGCTACATTGAGTCAACAAAGTCCACAAGTAATATTTAATATTCTATTTATATTTATATATGTATAATTATTAAATAGATTATATCGATATGGGATTGGACAGCTGAAAATGATAAACCATTATGTGCATTAGAATTAAAACGTGAATATTCGAATCAACATTATTTACAATTTAATCCACGTCAATCAACACAATTAGTATCAAATTCATCAACACAAGTACTTTTTTTTGAATGGTCAAATGATTATGGTTTAATTTGTTTTGATCCAGATTTATCAGAAAGAGTAAGAACGAAAATAAATGTTTTATAATAATATTTCTTTTTTTTACTTAGACATTTGATATATCTCGTGAAAAATTAGGTTATATAACACAATCAGTTTTTCTTGTTCATCCAACACAAGTTGTAACGGGTACAACAACAGGAAAACTTGTTCTTTGGGATTGTAAAGCATATCGAGATAAATTAGAAATGATTAAAAAACAAAAACAATTAAATAAAACTAAACAAATTGAATATTCGAATCAATCAACAAAGATAATGGATAAAAAAGAATTAACAAATGATACAATGAAATCACCAGCTGATAGAGAATTAACACGTGATACATTAAAATCATCAGGATCAACACGTAGTGGTACTTTATCATCAAGAAAATCTTCAGGAAAAACACTTCAAGAAGATGATGATTATAATAATCAAAAACAAGTATCATTCAATGAACAACAACAAATCGAAAATAGTGAGTTGTTTTAAAATTCTTGAGCTGACACATATATCTTTATTTTAGTTAATGAGAATGATGAATTATCAGGTGATTCTCCTATGAATAAACAACCATTAAAATTATGTGAACCACAAAAAAAACCGATTACTGTATTAATGACAACTGGAGAGTAAGAAATATTATTTCTATAAAATAAAAATAAATATATATATTCTTCTTTCTATTAGTCTGGTAGTAACAGGTGATAGTGAAGGTACAATTCGTTTTTTTGATCAAGAACTTAAATTACGTATGTGGTTTGAACATTTTCGAATTGGTCCTGTTCAATCAATCTCATTTACATATACAACATCAGATTATACCCCACCACCATTATCATCAAGTTTAAATTTTAAACAAAATGAATCAACATTACAACAACCACCATTTTCAATACTTGATTTTACATTATCATCATCACAAGCTGTTATTGCACATGTAACACATTCAGGTCAACAAGTATCAATTGTAAAACGTGATTCACCAACAGCTATTTATGCATTAGATACACATCCATTTGAACATAAATTATGTTTTGCTAATGCATCTGGTCGTTTACAATTATGGGATTATGAACAAAAACAAGTTATAACAACTGTTCATCGTATACAAGATAATGCTATAACACAATTACGTTATAATCATAGTGCAAATTATATTGCTGTTGGTTATGCAGATGGCAAATTAACAATATGTGATGCGCTATCATTAGAAAGTGTTCTTCAAGCACCATTTCATTATGCTAAAGCAGCTATTCATCTTATTGAATTTTCAAATACATCAGATTATTTAGCAACAGCGGTAAGAATTAAAACTTACTAATTGGACACTAAATTTTTTATTTTTTTTTTATAGGAAGAAGATTTTACAATATCTGTTTATCGACAAAATTTAAATAGTGAAGAAATCTATACATTTCTTGGTCGTTATCGGGCACATTATAAACCTATCCGAGCATTATTTTTTGGTTTTACAATTGATGATAATCAACCAATATTAACTGCAGTAGGTGCTGATCGTATTTTAGCTGAATATGATTTAAATGAAAGTGAAATTGATCATCTTGTTTTAAAACCATCAACACGTATTGAACAAATAGCTGAACCAATGTCTGCATGTTATTATCCAGCATCATTAACACAAGAATCATTTCTTGTTACAGTTAATAATGAATATAAATATAAATTATATAATGCTGATACAAAAATGTGTCGTAAAACAATCTTAGGTCCAACATTTGGTTCACCAATACGTAAAATTGGAATACTTCCTAAATTAGATGAAAATTCCAATGAAGAATATGTTTATTTTATGACAACTGATAAAATTGGTCTTCAACGTTTACCATTAACTGGAAATCCATTTGATCAAATGGCTATAATAGCACATCCAAATCGTGTTAGTGATATACGTGCAAGTTATGATGGAAAATATTTATTTACAAGTGGCGGACTTGATAATTGTGTTCATATGTTAAGTGTTAATCCACAAGTTCTACAAGCACAAGCACAATTAGGTGGAAAAGATTTAATACCATTTTATAAATTATTAGAAGGTGGACGTGAAGGAGAAATCTTTCGAGAAATGCAAGAATTATTTTATTATAGTCAATTAAGATAGTAAGTTCAATTATCCAAAAAATAACAAGTAACGTTCGTCCGAGGACTCGCTTAGCTCTTTCTCGTAGAAATGCATCCTCTTCATATATACAGGAAACACAATTGAAAACCCTGCTCTCCTTTGTTGTCCATTACTCTAAGCACCTTGAGAGTGTGGGTGTGAATATTTTTTCATTCCGCACCTACACCCACCCCTCAAGATGGTCTTTTTCGGAAAATAGGTCTTTGATGATTTTTTGACATTATGGACACAAGCGAGCAAGCAGATAATGTATAGATTAATTTCTAAAGCAGTTTGAATTTGTTAGAATATTAGTAGAGTCTGGCGAATTGCTATGCAATGGTTTAAACCAACGTCAATTCTATTTTTATTAGAAATACGTGATTTGTATAATAGTTTGAATTTATTTGCTCATCTTATATTTTAGTCAAGATATTCATCGATTTGATCGTCGTGAAATATCAGCAAAAATTCCATTAAGTGAAATTCCGTTTGTTATGCGAGCATTAGGTTATTATCCAACTGAACAAGAAGTAAATAAGAAATGAAAAATATTTTTTTATCTAATAATATTTTATTTTTTTAGATTGAAGAAATGATTAATGAAGTTAAATTTAGTACATACATTGATACAAAAACATATGTTGAAGATATTGATCTAAATGATTTTATTAAATGTAAATAAAAAAGCAATTGAAAATCTTTTTTATTTTTTCATGTGTTTATTTAGTATATATAAATCATCGACCAGCATTTGGTCTTAATCCAGCTGATTTAACTCATGCATTCAATGTTCTTTCTGATCAATTAAATTCAAATAATGGTCAACCAGAAATCTATCGTGAAAATCTTTTATGTCTTTTACAACAATATGGTGAACATATTAATGATTATGAAATGGCTGAATGTTTAGCTAATTTACTTAATTTAAATCATGAAACAACAGAAATGTTTGATACAATGAATGCGGATGATGCTTGTATGTTGATTTCCAATGAGTGTTTCTTTATTAAATATTTCTCTTTCTAGGTGCATTTATTGAAAATCAATTACCAGAACAAGTTACAATACAAAAATTTATGGAAGATTTATTAAAAATGCCAACACAATATGTTGATCAAGTAATGTATGCTGTTAAAGCTCAACAACGACGACGTTCATCATTATTTGATTCAAAAGATAAGAAAAGAAAAAGTTCAATTGAACGACCACAACGTTATCGTTCATCTATGACACCAACAACACAACGTACAGCATCACCTACAAATGATATTTAATTCAAACTAAAAAAAAAACAATTTTTCTTTAATAAAATATTTTTAATAAAATATTCAAAACAATTAGTTATTCTGTTATGTGTAAATTGAAATAATGATTATATTAACCCTGTCAGGATCAGTCACGCATATACGTGTCGGTTGTCTTGATATAATAGAGACCCCTGAATGTGAACTTCAAGAACATCTTACACAAAGACTCGTGATACATCCCGAAAGGTTTTCATGACCTTGGCTAATAATTAATTTTTTACAAGATTTTCCCTATGGCTATTCTGATTTCAAAATAATCCGATCCCTAAAGGATTAATAGTCTTTTCTATTCATCGTTAAATCTATTCGATAAAAAAGTTCATATTTTAAATAATTTGTTTGTTATCTAATGTAACTAAATCAAGTCAATATTCTATTCAATATTAATTTTCGTTTTTAGGTTCGAAAAAGCTCTCCTGGAGTTAATTACCCTTCCAGAAGTTTAAATTTGTGTTTCTTTTAGAAGAAAGCATTTGGATAAAAATCATTTTTTGATATATAATGCATTATATTTTTTATTTACAGACGCAAATATGTCAAAATAAATAGATATATCGATAAATACTCATACACTCTGAATTATATTCAAACTATCTGAAACATAATTATGTAAAAATTATATTGGTGTATCTTTTCTGCATATATCATTCAAAGAGTAATATATACTTGAACAACTATTTCCGCTATAGACAACGATAAAATCATGTTAAATATACAAATGACATTGTGGTTATGATATAAGAGAGTTTCATGCATGATATAACCAATTATAGATGTTTTGTCAAACAATCATAACCACACTAGTCGACTCTATTCGATGTAAGGTCACGTGACTAGCAAAATATATCGAGATAAAATTAAAAAACTCAATTTTTGTAAATAAGAAATATCCATCATGCATGATAATATTAACTTCTTCATAACGTCAGAAAATAAGCTTGTCACAAATAGAGAACTTGTCATTGTTTTTAGAAGTGTAAATATGAAATATAGTGTAAAGTTATTTATTATTAATCATTCGATCAATACTATTCATTTGTTTGAATATTTATGAAAATATTAATATTATTAGAACAAAATCGATAACCAAAATAGTTATTAAATTCATAAAAATAGAATTCATATGATAGACAATTCAATCTTTCATAAATACAAATAACGTTCGTCGAAACTCGATTCACTTAACCCTAGACTATCGCAACCTGCATGCGGATATGAATGAGAGTTGATCAATATTAGTTTTGACTTTATATAAAATCAAGCATTTTCTAAAAACTTGATATTTGACGAATGAACAATAAAGTTAAAATGTAGATATCTCTATCATTATATATCGAAATTGATTTTGAACTCTTTTGTCTATGTACACTATCGCAGAACTATTAAACCGATAAGTTTTTTAAAAATGCTGTGCAATAATGCAACAACTAAACTTTTAAAATTATTAAATTACAATGAGTATATTTTTAAACTGCTGATCGAGGGTCTTATTACTTTTTAGTTGTCGTGCGGATCGTTCCGACACATTACCGTTTTTTCCAAACATGCATTAAAAATATTTGTCGATGATGATGAACAACATGCTATATAAAAATAGGCCAAAATTTTGTTCCAAGCATTTTAATACTCTGTGTATACGGTCGTTCTATTTTTTTGTTATTAATCTCATTTTCATCGTCCTCATTATTTTAATTTATTTAATAAAATAATGATCTATATATAATAAAAATATGCCACAGTTACGAGGTCATTTGTACCAAAAAATGGTCAAATGTGCTATGTTTCCGACAAAAATAATAAACGTGAAATTAGCGGTAGACAACGAAGAATACATTTCAAGAAATAGCTTCTATTATTTTGAGATATAAGTGTCCTTGAATATGTTTATGCTCTTAAATATAAAATTTTCCTCGTCTAGGTCGTGAATAAAAAGGAAATATACTTTGACATTTTTTTCATTAATAGAAAAGTTCAATGTTGTGATTTTATTTGTTCTTGTACGTATTTAATTTGGTTGCACGATGTTTTTCTTAGGATTCATTTCTTTTCTTTCTTTTTGTTATATATTTTTACTTATATAAAATTAAATAACTAAAAGCTATAATTATCTTTGCATGCCTTTTCTATTTTTTCTATTTAATTAATATATAATATAAGTCTTAAAATCGATTGTAACATCTATCGTTTATTAATTATCTCCCAAAATGAATGAACATATTAATTGACTTTTGTATTTGTATGTTTTTTTACCCGAAGCAATATTTTTTTTACTCAAAAGACAAGAACAAATTGAAATTATTTTGCTTACATTTCTTTTTTTTTCTTTCTGTTTTTTTCTATACGACGTGCCATCAATGCTATTACTTTCTTCTACGTAGAAGCAAAAAAAAGCCGAAGAGAATCAAATATATATATGTCTTCATTTACATTTTCTTTTCATCATAATATATACTGGCAATTGTATACGTCGAATATGGCACATATATATATTTATTGAAATAATGCCTCAATTGTGTGTTACAGATGGATGTAAATATACATCACGTGTTTTATGTCATTGTTGTAATAAAAATCTTTGTCTCGAACATTTAAAACAACATAATGAATTAATTAATGCGCAGTTAAATCCATTAGCTGACGATATTAATACTCTCAGTGCACAATTAATAACATTAAATATCGATGATATAACATTAAATTATCGTGAAAAACTTGATCAATGGCGTACGAATTCATTTATGAAAATTAATGAATTATATGAAAAAAAATGTGAAGAAATTGAAAAACGTTGTTTAAAAAAAATTGATTTAATACAAAATGAAATTGAACAAATACGTTCGAAAATATCAAAATTAATTAATGAACAAGAAATAAATATTGAAGATCTTGAAATATTAAAATTAAATATTTATGATATCAAAAGAAAATTTCTACAATTTAAAGAAAAATCTATGGAAATTAATATTCATCCATTTACTATTGATGATAAATTAATTTCAATTGAAGAAACAAAATTATATGAACTAGATTTATCTAATTTATCAATACCATATAGAAATATACATTGTACTGATCAAAGTTGGCCAGCAATGGCAACGAATGATCAATATTTATTAATTGATCAATATCCAAATATAATTTTATTAAATCAAGATTTACAAATAATTAAACAGTTACCTTGGATATATGCTTCTATACGTAATATGTGTTGGTCATCAACATTAGATTGTTTTATTATAATTAATAATGAAAAAGACGTTTTTCTTGTTAAAAATCATTCATTATTAATTGAACGTATTGAAAAAATTGAACAACAATATTGGTGGTCATGTACATGTTCGGATACATCATTATTTTTAACAAATACAACAATGGGTACAAATATATATGAATTTAATCTTTTATCTAAATGTCAATTAATTAAACGTTGGAAACCACCTTATTCATGTAAACAATATGAATATATTGATGATATCGAATATAATAATAAAACATTAGCTTTAGTTATTAAAGTTTCATCAAATAATACTGTTTATCTCGAACTTCGTTCATCAATAACACTCGATCGTTTATGGATAATTCAAATTGATGTTAAAAAAAGTTGGTTTCAACAAACAATTCGTTGTTGTTCACTTAAATATGATGAATGGCTTGTTGTTGAAGGAAATACTTCACATCTTTTTCATATATTTAAAAATGGAAAAATAAAACTTATGGGAGAATATAAACCATCACCCATAAATTCGATTCTTTTTGCTTCAAATATATTAGTTATGCGAACTAAAGACAATCTACTTTTTCATAGATTATAATCGTGATAAAACAACAAACCTTTTTTCTCGCATTTTTGTAAATAAAATATTTTTCAGTCTTGTTAACAATTAAAATTACAGTGTATAATTATTTAACAATATGAAATAAAGCTTATAGAAAGTTCGATTTCTCCGCACGACTCATTATTGGCCTTGAATATTTTCTGTCTATTTATAAGAAACGATGAATTGTAAATTATTTATAATGCTAGTATAAATAAAATATGATACCGAATGATATTACTTAATGAAGAGAGAAGATTTACAATATTCAAGAGGAAATAAAATGTCAGATTTGTTGTCGATTGATGTTATTGATTGTCTGTCACTAGAAATAAAAGTATAAAATTGAAAAATAAAAGAGAATGAAGTACTTTCTAAACATACATAATCGAACGGCAATTAAACCGATAGTTTTATGAGCAATTGTCACTAAATATTGTTTTTCGTCGATTGCTGTATAAGCTAGTTGAGTTAATGGTTCAAGTGTAGTACTTTCTGGTACATAACCAAGATCAAGACGTGCTAGAAGATTGCGATGATTAAAATCAATTAATAGTAAAATTGCTTTATGAGTTGCTGTAATTACAACTAAGATTACACGATTATTTTGTATAATAGTCATTCTAGAAAGTTGTCCAATGATTTCTTCTTGACAAATATCTTTTAAAGAAATATATGAAATATTTCGTGTTGATACATTTAACATAATCATATTATATGTATGTGTATCGATAAGAAGAAGTGTTGAATCTGTTTCGGAATAAACCATATCATTAATACAAAGATTTGGAAGAATAACAATATGTTCAGTACGTGCTGAATCACCATCATCTGCAATAATTAGAATTCCTGTAATATTGACAACAAATAACCATTTGCGATCTATTGATAGAAGTGGTCCTTCCATTCTACTACATGAATCTGTTTGTATTCCATATTCGTATATCCAAGCAATACGTAATCGATCAACAATACTACCAGTGGTTTCTGCAGCTATAATCACTTGAGATAAAGTTGAATTACGTTGTGCAATTAAGTACCACCTATCGATATTTGAATTAAGGCTCATTGATCGTGATAAACGCAGAAGACCAGGAGGAAATGCTTGAACACCTAATGGAATGCCAGAATCTTCTATACCTACAAACTAAAATAAAATAGTTTACAATAAGATCTTTTTTATATATTAAATAAACTCTCATAGAAAAATCTTTTAAAATCGTAGGATATTCATATTTCTAAACTAATAGTATAAATATCAAGTTAAAAAAGCTCATTTCTCTTTGCAGATGTTTTAATACAACATATTAAAAGATTCAAAACTTACTGAAACTGAATCAGCAACAATAATCTGACCATCATCTGTTACAAATGGTCCTGCTAATGGAGGAATTAACCGTGGTATATAATTAAAGATGCCTACAATAGCACCTTGAGGATTAATTAATGTACATCGTGTACTATTGGCAATAATTAAGAATCCCTGATAATTTATTACAGGTAATGATACTGCAATTGTCTTTTCTTCAATATCAAGAGGAATTGACCAGAGTATTTGTCCATTTGTAGCATTTATTGAGACATATCCCGTATCAACAGCACATATTAATGAAGTTTGTTCATTTGATATACAACCACGTGATGAAATTGTAAGTAAGTCAGTTCGTTGCCATTCCACATGTTCATTAAATTTATCAACACTTAAATCAACAAAACCACTAAGTGTAGTTTCACAACCATCCATTGGACATCCAGTAAAGTAACCACTGCTAGTGGAAATCATTAGAAAAAGAATCAAGAGATTCATATTGTACCTATATAGTTAATTATCAATAAAATGAATAGTTAAGACAAGAATGACCATGTAATAACGATATATACAGATAAAGAACACAGAATAGAAAAAGAGCAAAACAGAGAAACGAAAAATTATATAGATAATAACAAAGTAAACATATGACTATCGTTCTTACAATACGGCATACTTGTTTCAACAAGGACGATTAATTGTAGTAGTTTACATTGGTCGAATATCTTATCTATACATCTCAACTTAATGATCTCTCTCTCTATATATATACTTGTATAGTGAGATATACAAGAAAAAAAGATAATATATTTTCTTTCTTTTTAATATTTCTCAGATCATTAATATATTATTGATCATAAAAATATTGAAGTGTTGATTGAAGAAGAGCTTATAATGTATAACAACCTACTTTCATACTACGTGATGATTGTGTACATTTTAATGATAATGCATAACTAAGTGACGTTAAATAAAGAATATCATTGTCATATTGTGTAATTAGATGATAAAATGAATTTTAAAATAGAAATAAATTATAGACACATTGAATTGATGGTTCGAGTTTTGTTGTGGGCACAGGTTTATATATATATGTAACTCTGGATGTGATAAACAAAAAATATTCATCCACACTCACACTCAAGGTGATGTCGTATAGTTAAGTTTGCTTTCAAAAGAAAAGAAAATACACAAGACTATTACTTTTTACACTTTAATTACAAACAAATTGATCTCACGAAAAAAATCGATACAATAAAAAAAAGATCTTGGAGATGAACAATTAAAACATTTGTTCTACATTAAATTTAATAACAAGTAGTGGACACAATGTTCTAAGCTAATTTGAATACTTCAATCTCAGATGTAGTAAAGTACTTTGCTCCTGTGAACGTATTGTTACCTTTACCCGTTGTATCATTATATGAATTAGGAAAACTAGAATGGTTAGAGTTGCTGCTGTTACTTCTGTGAGATATATAAATGTCGTGGCTACTGCCGAATGTAGGTCCATAGTGGTAATGACTATAAATGGCAGTTGCTGCATGATCAGACTTGATAGTATATTTAGTAGGTGGAATATCGTGAGGATTTGTTAATGTGAATAAAAATGCTTCGCTATCATTCTGGCGATTTTGAGATGAAGTCCATGAAATATTTGTATAACCTCCAAATATATAGTTATTGTTTGATTGAATAATAGTTATTGTTGGTCCTTTATTGTCACAACGTGAGTGAAATGCATTAGCACGAAATCCATCACGAGTTGCTTTGTATATTAGTTCCCATTTTTGATTGCTTTTACCAAAAAATTCGTAAAGTTTTGCTTTATGCTCTAGTTGAAGTAATGTTCCATTCGGAAAAGTTTTCTCAATAATCAAAAGCTCTTCCTCTTCCTTTTGTTGACGTTTTCGGTCAGGTTCAGTCAATATATAAATCAGATTTTGTAAATAAAAGTATTCTGCTTCGATAAGAAGAAGTTGACGAAGTGATTCATTAGTCATAACATCATTGTGTATTTTATCTGTTCGTAAATATGCTAGAATATGTTTAAATAAATCTCCATCACGATCAATAAAGATACTATTATCATTTGGATTTCGTTCAAGTTCCCATCGTCCTGAGAAGAGAACAGTGAAGAAACTATCTTTCTCACGTGTTAATGTATCAATACTTGTAGTATATTTTTCACCACCAACATTGAGTATGACCACACCTTTATGTGATGTTGTTGCTAATTTGCGTTTAATATCTTTCCATTTTTTTTCTTCAGTGGATACATTAGCTAGTTTATTCTCTAAATCACCATTCGTTTGTGTTGCTTGGTCACACAACTTCTCAGTAGTTCGAATATAATCATTGTATTCATTAGGTTTTGAAATAATGTCTTCATGAACTTTTTCAACATGAGTTTTTAATTTTTTTCTATTGACTTGAATTGTATCTAAGTTTGATTCCATTTGAAAAGTTTTTCTCCTATGAAGATATCGTGTTTGCTGAATGTATTTGTTGTTATCTTATTGTATGCTATTGATAGTCAACTGTAACGTTGCTTGCAATGTTAACTGTTTTGTTTTCGTTTCTGAAAGTAAATAACACAATAATCAAAACCGTATTATAACAGAAATGCTGCTGTTTATCTTTTATTCTATCATATATTTAGAGAAAGTGAATCAGAAGTGGCTGACCGACTGACTGACTTATAATACGTTGACATGGCTATTTATAGATACATGCAAAGAGAACAAAGGGAGAGGAAATGACGAGAAAGAAAGAGGTAAATGATGGACGGATAAGAATCCGTCACACACCTCACCACCATAATGAGAGTGCTCATGTACGAAAAATAGAATGATCAAGGTGCAAAATAATGCAGCAACTCGAGGAAAAGCTACATGAAACGTACAGATGTTGAAAGGAAATGTGCGCTGGGATAAAGCAGTCGGCCCTTAGTACGTTCACCGATGTTCTGTAACATTACCATGCAAGAAGTACCTCCCATTTCAGTACTATAGTTGTTTGATAATAACATATCACTCAACTCTTTACCTGAATCTAAAGTTTTACTGTCTACCATTTTTTAATGTATCCTTAGGATTGTCGACCGTTTGTTTCACTTGACATGGTAAAAAGGAAGAACAAAGTACAGAATGGAGGCGAAGCACGTACAGATATTATAAGGTAAATGCGTCGGAACCACTCTTCTTACGGTGTCGATTTTCAATCACACTGTTGTACCCCTCAACAGTACCACTGTATCCTGATTATCTTGCCCTATCCCGTCTCTCGAACTTAGCCATGACCTCTGCGTTAGTCATAAAAAATAATTGTCACATTGACGAAGATTGAAAGGGTTGATTAGAACAAGTTTGTAAACAATCCAACAATCGATTCATTCGCTTTATGGTAACAAATGAGCAGAAGGGAAGAAAAAATAATTATGATGACCTGCCCATTTCTAATGCAAAATTCAAATCGTAAACATAAGGGCAAATAGATGGAAAAGATAGGAAAACGGTCAAAAGGTCAAATAGAGGGAAGAGATGAACGAAGGGTCACAAGGTCCAATGAAGGAAAGAGATAGATGAAGCTTATACAATTAAGTTATAGAAGAGGTCAAAAAGACAGTACTAGTACTAGAAAAATCCAAAGTATACCCATTACAATAGACCATACTTCATGCGCTAACTTCCGAGACTCACACGCTACGCGAGAGTTTACCCTAGAAAAACAACGACAGTAACAAAAAAATGTAATCAACCTATATGTGCAAGGACAACGAAGTTTGCGATTGCACACTATTTCTTAAGATACATGCTATAGTACCAAATAATTTTGAAGCTTTTAAATGAAATTCTTTCATAGTTGCTTGAATTATATCATCTAATCCATTGAAAGGTACAAGTTGAGTTTCAATATAAGCTGTTACATTTAATTGTGATAAAGATACATCAATAGTTCGTTGAGAAAGTTGACCAACAGCTGATAAATGAAACATTGAACTATTTCAGACGATTGTTTTGACAAATCTTGATAAATAGAAAGGCTAGGTTTGCCTATCTGAACAGTAGTTAATGATGATGATAAAAACGTGATAAGATAAATAATAAGTAATATAACATGAAGTTGAATAGTTATTTCATATTCAGTAGCACAAGTAAAATTTTTCTAAAATCATACATCAATATGTATCGTGTATTCTCATTGTATTAAATATTTATAGGTGTCTTATTTCATTATATTTATTTCAAAAAAAATATACATATAAATATTATTATAGAACTGGATGAATTTGTCGAATTCGAGATTTGTATAGTTGAAAGATGAATAGAGCAAACCATCGAGATATAATTACTAAACCACCATACAGTCCAATTAACATTGTGATAGTATCGATTGCGTTATGATGTCCAGTATAAGAATAACTACATGATGATGGTGCACATTGATTAAAATAATTTTCATAGGACATAACAATGGAATAATTCTCTATCATTAATTCTTGTACGATAAATACAATAGTTGAAGTAATATTAAATCGACTGAATACATTTGATGAATTCAATGCTTCAAAATTCTTATTCATATCAATACATTGTTGATCGTAAAAGCATTGAAGTGTTGATTGAAGAAGAGCTTCAAATGGATAACAACCCACTTTCATACCACGTGATGATTGTGTACATTTCGATGATAATGCACAATCACATCCTTCATAATTAAGTGACGTTGTATAAAGAAAAGAAGAATATTCATCGATATCAATATTATCATATTTCCAATTTGTTGAATAACCGCTCATAAGTTTATTAGTTTCCGATATTTCACGAAGAATACTCAATGTAGTACCAAATGATTTTGAAGTTTTTAAATGAAATTCTTTCATAGTCGTTTGAATTTTATTATCTAATACATTTAAAGGTACAAGTTGAGTTTCAATATAAGCTGTTACGTTTAATTGTGATAAAGATTCATCAATAGTTTGTTGTGACAGTTGACAAAATGATATTAATAATTGAAATTGACCAACAGCTGATAAACGAAAATCAGTATAATTTAATTGAGAATATTGTTTATTTGTTTCATGAATATATCGAATCCATTCATTAGACATAAAATCACTCGAACAAATTTCATGAAAATATGGTTGAACATTAAGAAATGTTTCATAATTAAATGAAATTTGTGAACATGAACATTGAACTATTTCAGATGTTTGCTTTGATAAATCTTGATAAATAGAAAGATTAGGCTCGGTTATCTGAACAGTTATTAATGATGATGGTAAAAATGTGATAAAATAAAAAATAAGCATTAAAATAATAAGTAATATAAAATGAAGTCGAGTAGTTATTTCATATTCATTAGTACAAGTAAAAATTTTTCGAACAAATTGTCTAACATCTTTAATCTTTTGAAAAAATTTTATTCCAATTAAAAATAAAATTTTTAAACCTGTTGATAAACCACCTAATACACTAATCACAAGCATAATAATAGAAAACACGTTTTGTCGACTAATTTTTTCGATTGTACATAATTGTGGATGACATTTATTATAATATGAAGAAAAAGAAATATTAGATAATAATGAATTAATCATAACTCGATGAACGATCGATGCGATAGTTTCATTTGATTGATTATCAGTAATTATTAATGTAGAAATATTAGCAAATAATTCATATCCATCTATATCTCCATTTTTCATAAATAATATATTATCTATACAAGATCGATTATAAAAACATTCTAATGTTGCTTGTAATATAGCTTCAAATGCATAACAACCAATAAAAAAATTTGAATTTGTATTATTTTTTGAATCAGTAGAAAATACATCATCTGATGTTCCAATAAATAATGGTATACTACAAGTTTGATCTAGATCACAAGAACAATTTGAATAATCAATCGAAACGAAATTAACTTGACCGAATGTAGTATTAATTTCTAATTTAAAATTATAATAATCATTCATAAATTTATTTCCTTGATTTGTTGCTCGAACAAGATCAATAACACGTTGACATCGATTAAGTGCATCGATAAACCATTGTTGAATAAGTGTATTAATTTGTATACGAAATATTTCTTCGGAAATAACTTGAGAACTAACAAATTGTGTTTGAAAAAAAGCATTAAGACCATCATTTGTCATTTGTTTTGAATATTCACATAATGTACGAAGTATATTCAGTTGTGTACCTAAATTTGTTCGAATATAATCAGCAGTAAAATAAGATTTAATTTCATTTTCTAAAAGATAATCAATCCAAGCAGAAGATATAAATTCACTTGAACATATTTGATGGTAAACAGGTTCAATAGAAATAAATGATTTATAAGATATTGATAATGAAGTACAATGACATATAAGATTATTTCCATAGATTTCATGAAGTTTAGTATAATCCGATTCAATAGGATTTAAAATTGTTTCGTAATTAGTTTGTTTAATTATTGATGAATACAATGTTAATATAATTAATGAAATTATAAGAATAAATATGTATAATCGAGTTCCTATTCGTTGATAATAAACATGATCATCATTAACTAATCGACTTGGAAAAAGATTTAATTCAGTTAATTGACGTTTTAATAAAATTTTCATTTGATTGAAATGAACAGAAACTAAAGTATGAAGAAAAGGAATATGTCAAGTAATCCAGAAAATAAAAATTCAGAAAGACAATAAATCACTTCGAAAGATTCTGTAGCGTGGATGAAAGGAGACAGTTAACAATGTCCTTTTGAAAATGTCCTTTCAAAAATGCTCTTGGCTTTTGGTCTTCAGACAAAAGTTCCTCAGATTTTTTGTTCTTTAACAAATGTCCTGAATATAAAACGTCCTTTTGAAAATGTCCTCTGAAAAACTTTTTCCATCTACAAAAAATATCCTTTGAACTAAACTATTATGTTTGTGTACGTATGATGTTTTGAACATGGGTGGTGGGTGTGGATTGGTGAGCGTGAGGGTGAAGGTGTGAATGAGGGTGCTGGTGTAAGGATGAACGTGGTATGAGTGCGGAATGAAAACAATATCGCCACCGACGCCTACATCTACCCATATCCTCAAGATCAATATTTTAAACTAACATTGTCGACTTCTTTTTAGTGAAGGGACATTTCTGACAGGACATTTGCAAAAGGACATTCTTGTCTGTATTCGACATCGATAGTGCTGAGCTTCTCGATGGACTATCACTACTGGTGGCTTCAAAGAAATAAGCTTGTCAAATTCTCTCTAATATGTCCACATCTTTTATTTATTGTGTCTTCTATGATTAATAAACTATATAATTATAATTCAATCTTACATGAAATTTTTGGTTTAGATTTGATTTCTTTAATTTTTGGTTTTCTTATAAATTGAATTATAATTGGAATACTAATTCCAAGAATTAATGTTATACCTCCAACTAAACTAATAATTCCAATTAAAATATATATAGAATCATGTCGTTGAATTTGTGAATAAGTACATGAAATTGGTGCACATTGATTAAAATATTTTTCATATGAAATATTTGATATCCATTCTTCTACCATAATATCATTAATAATTGATTGTATTGTAAATTTCGATGGAAAAAGTGTTTGTTTAGTTTCATTCATTGCTTGAAATGTTTCATTTGTAGATAAATAAGAAAGAAGTTTATCGATACATGTTTGATTATAAAAACATTCTAATGTAGATTGAAGAAGTGAATTTATTGGCATACAACCACTAAGAAATCCAGGTATATGAAATAATATTGTTGTTTCATTATTCGATATATTATAAATTCCAGATAATACTCCAATATTATAATCTGTTACACATTTATTTTCAGTTATATTAGAATTTCCGTAAAATAAATAATTAGCAAATATATTTGATTCTCCATTATTTATATATTCAACATCTAATGTTGTTCTTAATCCTGATATAAGTTGATTACCAAATATTAATTTATTTATTAGATCTAATTGTGATTTAAAAGTAACAGGTACTGTTGTATTAAATTGTTGAATTGAAACTTGAATTGTTGCTTTTAATAAATCTTCAAATAACATTTGTGAATTAATCAATGAAGTATCATAAAAAGATGAAAGACCATCTTCAACATTATTCTGTGAAAGTTGACAAAGACTTGCAAGAACTTGAAACTGAGCACTACCAATACCACGAAAATCTCCTTGATAAAAATGTGTTGAATTTCTACCGGAATAAATTGCTTTAATCCATCGTTCAGATATAAAATCACTTGAACATATTTGATGAAAACGTGCTTCAAGTGTTATAAATGTTCCATAAATTATAGATAAACGAGAACATGGACATTGTAAATCAAGTGGAAGAGTTTTAACTTGTTCAACAGTTGGATAACGTAATGTTACTTTTGTTGTTTGTGTTATTAATGATAAACTAAATGTGAGACTAATAAATGTTAATATTAATACAATAAGATAAACTCGTGTTGCAATTAAATTATTTTCAATTTCATGTTGATCTTCATTATCAGTATTATTTGATTGAAAAATATTTAAAGTACGTAAATAAGATATTATACAACAGACCATTTTTATTAATTTACTCAAACTATAATTCAATAGCTAAAAACAAAAATTTCCAAGTACTTTCATATAAAAGTAAAAGAAAATTAATTATACAACAATGAATTTTTTTTCATTGTAAATGTAAACTTAGTGAAGCACAAAATATACTTTCAAAAGAAAGAAAAAAAAATCATTTTTCTAATAAAATAAATATCTTTATTTAATTACATTCTTTTAGAAAAATAAAAAAGATGTAACGAATCAGTTCTTTTTACTATCTAATATATTTCATATAAATCTTCAAATAAAAATTGATTAATGTACATCTCTATTCTTACTTAAAAAGGTATGAATTAAATAATTTTTGTATTTGGGTGTAGGTGGGTATGGATGTGGGCGGGTACGGGTGTGGCGAGGTGGGTGTGGGTGTGAATAAAGAAGAGACCACTAATCACACACACACACACCCTACCAGTGGCGAATTTAGGGAGGTGGCGATCACCCCCATCGCCCCACCCCCTTCTGAAGTTTCTTTTGATTTTTTACAGCAAAAATGAACAAAAAAATAGGTTCATACTACTTCGATTGGACTCAAAAAATAGCTTCTAGCCAAAATCCTCCCCCCCACTCGTCAGGTATCGTCTCCCCTTTCAAAATCCTAGATCCGCCACTGCTACCCACCCATCTACTTTCTAATAATTATCTAGTATTATAGTACGAGTTTTCATCAACTTTTATTTGTTATATAAAAAACTATCAGAAAATCTTAATTGAATACTCTATTTTTGCATTAGTAATTTTCGAAAGTAGTATTCATGTCATTTTTTTTAATATAGATATTATAAATTATAATTTTGAAATTGTTTTTCTTTTATTATTTAAATATCTAAAGAGACTTTGCATCGGATAGTACTTTAATAAATAGAAAAAAAAATGAAGGAAATCAGAAAATATGGTTCCGTGGAATTAAAAAAGTGATGGGTTTCGTCTAAAAAACAAGGTAAAAATGACATTTCTGATATATTTCATTTTCACTAATTAAAATATAAACTTCCATCAAAATCATCAACTGAAATTGATTAAATATCAAAACTACGGAATAAGTTCAATACGAGTTTTTATTTTAATCAACAAAAATAATGTCCGTTTCTTCATTTCCTCGATTAATTACTTTTTAGATTTTTATTGACTTTATCTTAAATGATAAATCATATATTCTCGATTAAATTTATTGTAAAATAGTTAATAAAAAAAAATTCGAATGTATATTAATAAAGTAAATACAGATAAAATAATAATTTCTACTCCAATCATAATATTCCATTTTCCGATTGATTGCGTTGAAACTGAAGTTGAACACATATCATTATTATCATCAATTGTACATATATCTTCAATGATCATAAATTTTTCATCAAGTATTTCAATTTTTTTTCTTTGAATATCATAAATTTTCGAAGATTTTTCTTCAAATATAATTAATTCTTGTTTTAATAAATCAATTTTCTTTTCCATACAATCAAATTCATTATGTTTATCTTTTCGTTGAAATAAACTTTGACATTTTGTACATTTAATTTTAATATTAGGACATTTTAATAGATGTTGTTCTTTATCAAAATGTTCTTTAAACATATCTTGTTGACAACCAGAACAATGAATAATTTTATATTGACAACATTCTTCTTCATGTTTTTCTAATTGTTCATAAAATAGAATTTTTTCACAACCATAAATTTTATTTCGACATTCAATTGTTAATTTTGATAAAATTGATATTAATAATGATGGGCATTTTCGTTGAATATAAGGCGAACAATTAAATGGACATCGAGTTAATGAAAAAGATTTTGCTAAATAATCATTTTCATCTTCATTATCGAGACATTCAATAATTTGTTCTTGTTGTTCAAATAACCATATTTGAATACATTGAAAACAAAATGAATTTTCACATGACGTACATGTCACTGGTTTCCAAAGAATATGATCACAAACTGGACAATGAACTAAATCACCATGACATACATTCAAATTAGTTACACGGGTTGGAACAATTGAATTGAAAGAATATTCTGGTAAAGTATTAAAAGCCATTTATTGTATTCTGATATCTTGGACTAAAATTCAGTATTATATATATATATATATATGAACTCGAAACAGAACGCAAAGATATAACTATGTTGACATTGTGAGTCATGGAATCAGATATTTAAATATCATGAAAAGCCTGTCTGCGATTGATAGGAAAGGTTAGAAGCTTTTGTCGATTATAAAGAAGTAAAATGTTAGTTTATTTTTCACGGATTTTCGAATAAACTAAAATATTTTTGTTGATATTTTAACAAAAATTTAAAAATACAAAAGAAATTATTTTATATTGTTTAATATTTCGGGGAATATCCTTATCAGTACTGTAGACAAATGGATGACGGCATCATCTCTAATCAAGTACATATGAACGTCATGTTTGACGTAGGAAAAATCACGTATTGATAGAATACCGTCATTGGAAACTATATCCACATGTTTGACAAATAAAGAATGGAAAAAAACGAGAAAAATCATTGATTTTTAGAAGGAAAAACTAGACGCGACTACTATCAATATACAATAGAATTATGACGTGATTTTTAGACGTCAATATATGAATAAAGACGTGTCAAGATATATTTAACTTCCTCTTGAAATTATACGAGATTTTTGACATGAACAACGCTCGTATATTTGTTCTCAAGATCTTATTCATAAATAGATCATTATCTATATGACAATAAAAGCTTTATAATTATTTTAATATTCTATTGTATTTTTAATCCGTTTTCAGATCAAATTTTGATCAATAATATCCTTACAATTGAAAATCTCTCTTTTTATCGGAAGTTAATTCAATCTGACTATTGAATATCTCTAAACAGAAGATTAGAATCAATTATATTAAATAAATATTTTTTCTATATAAACTAACAGAAAAATAGATTATTCTCTATACAAAAAAAAAGTCATGTTGTCTTCATCTCGATTTAACATCCATGTATTACGTGAAGAAGATCGTATTCCAGCGTTAACTTTATTAATTAATTCATTTTTTCATGATGAACCATTAGCTAAATGTGTTGAATTAGAAGAACCAATTGATTTTGCTAAAACTATTATAAATGATGCTATAAATAATCAATGTTCATTTGTTGCATATGATATACAAACAAATCAATTAATTGGTATTTGTTTAAATGAAATAAAATCAAAAGATGATCAATATATAATTAATGAAACAAATGAAAAACTTTCTTTTATTCTTAATTTACTTCATAATATGCATAAAAATATAAATCTGTTTGATATTTTTCAAACAAATTCACTTCTTTATATATTTATTATTAATGTTGACAAAAATTATCGTGGTTATCGTCTTGGTTCACGTCTTATATCAACTAGTATTGAATATGCAAGACAAAATCGAATTAAAGGTGCTTTTGCTGAAGCAACAAGTATTTCTTCATTAAATTCTTTTCAACATCAAGGTTTTTTAATTTATCATCAAATTAATTATATTGAATATGATCAAATTCGTCTTAGTACTATGATTGACAATCATAATTCGCAATGTCAACTTGTTGCAAGAATACTTTGAACAAAAATTATTTATCTATTTATGAAATAAAATATAAGAATATTATGTATTGTACAAAGTAGATTAAATTATTATTCCAGGGATTAACACAATAGTTTTGAATAGAGTGAATCATGAATTGTGTACTGAATGACAGCTCGTCAAAAATAGGATTTATATTGATACTATGAATATATTTTTTAATATTGAACTTGATTTATTTTCCATTCTGATGGCATAGAAAACTAAAATGCCAATAATTCGAAAATGGAGTCAAAGTTTTTTCTTGAATAGTTTTACATAGATTGATTTGGAGTTGAATGGATTGCGATATAAAACATTGTCAAAAATTATTTTAAATAAAATTTTGATAAATATAAGAATAACTTCAATTAATTTATATTCTTCTCATCATACAAAAAAAATATAAATAATGAATAAAACAAATAACAATAAGAAAACAACAGTAGAAAAATGCATAGTCATACAGTGTTGATTGACAATATGTTGGAAAACTTGAATCAATTGATTGAACAGTTAATTTTATTGGAAAAATCCATATACAACCCTAATTAAAATTTTCAAACGTTAATAATAAAGAGAATTTAAGAAGAAAAACTTACTACAATAAGCCAAGCAGTCATAAATAAACAGATAATAGAAATACTAATTGCAAGAGCACAACGTTTTCTTTTTGGTAATGAATCAACGTCTTCCTTGTCGGTTAACATCATCATTAACATCTAGAATTAATTAAAAACAAAGAAAAGAGATTTTTAATAACTTTACTTCATTATTAAACTTACCAAAACTAACAAAAATGTATAATATATTGTAAAAATAAAACCTGCGACAACAAGATATATAGAAATATTTTGTTCAATTGAACATTGCCCACGAAAAAGGAAACCAATAATAAGAGCAGTTATTGATAGAATATTTATAATAATTAAAAATATGAGTGAACTGTAACGTAAACAACAATCTTTTCTTATTTTTCCCATCCAATGTTTCGGATAATCATCCATTTCAAGTTATTCAACTATAATAATAGAAATATTTTAACATTATTTTTTATATTATATATATCCAAAAAGAACCTTACCTAAATTGCTATGATACAGATACAATATAGAACAAGTTTGTTTTTGTTTGTGAATCAATAGTTCGTCCTGTTGGTTTAAATTTTTCTCTCATACGTTAAATGATTTGACAGGATGTTTTTAAAAACATTCCTGCTTGTCGTTTGTCAGCTTCGTTCTTTTTTTCTTTGTTATCGATTCACAAAAAATTTTATATTCTGTTTAAAATAAATTACGACTGAATTTCAATGTTAGTGTTGTTTTAGTATAGAATTGAAAAAAAGAAAATGATGCAGCTTTTTTTTTGCTTACTCAAATCATGATTCAATCGTATGTTTAACAAAGAGAAATAGAAGTCAAATATGAATTTTATTTCTTAAGCGATGATTTAAACTCCATGAATAGAACTAATTGAAATTTTCTTTAAATAATATTTTGACATTGAAAACAGTTCAAATACTGATGGGTACATTTGTATTACTTTAAGTTTATACGTAATATTTATTGATCGTTTCGTATTTTTCCTGTAGAAATCGTAAGTTTTTAGATCAGATGATTGTCATAATCTTCACAATGAATTGCATCCTGTTCCGTTTCTATTTTTGTTTTCAATTAATAATATTTCACATACAGTAATTTCCGTGCTCTTTATCTAATAAAATTCTTATTCAACTATATGTCAAAGAGATAATTTAGTATTTTCTTTGCTGCAATTATATTATTGAAAGTCAAAAAAAGAATAAAATATATTTCGTTGCGTTAACAAAACACAAGTCATTCAAGGGAATATTTATAAATCTGTATAATTTGTTCAAATAATGAATGTTTCCAGTGAAGAATTAGTTAATAAAGATAAATTCGTTCTTCATCGAGTTAAATTTATTATTTGAATCAGTTTACAAATTCCATCGATTGTAATATCTCTTTTAATTTTCATATTTTTCATTACTTGTCATACTCGTCTAAATGTATATCAAAATCAAGCAATATTATTTTTATTAATTGTTAATTTTTTTCTTCTCTCCATTGATTTACCAATGCCTATTCATTTTTATTTTCTTAATTATGTTACTCCTGCTACAGCAGGTTTTTGTACATGGTGGACATTTTTCGAATATAGTCTTAATTTAACAAGTGAACTTTTAATGGCTGTTATTTCTATTCAACGACATATACTTATATTTCAACCATCTTTATTAAATACTCGTTTCATGCGTTTTCTCTTATATTACTTTCCACTTCTATCGTGTCTTATTTATCCGATCATATTCTATATGGCCGTCATTATATTCTATCCATGTAATGGTACTCAATGGGATTTCAAAAATAATTTGTGTGGTTACGCAAATTGTTATCTTGTTTATGATAGAATTCTGAGTACGTTTGACTGGGGAATCAATAATGGTTTACCGATTGTTGTTATTATTTTGGCTAATATAATACTCGTGATACGAATTATCAAGCAGAAGCATCGCCATCATCAACATATTTCTATAAGAAAACAGAGGCGTATGGCATTACAATTAATTAGTATCTCTAGCCTTTATTTAATTGCTTGGCTGCCTAGTCTTCTTATTGGACTTGGTCAACAATTAATCTCGACAACTTTCTTAGCTCAATTTCAGCTCGACTATACTCTTGATCTAATTTATTTAGTTTGTCTTCTGTTGCCATGGATTTGTATTCGATTGCTACCTGGATATACTGTATGGATGCGGAATCAATGGCATCACATAGCAGTAGTTCATAATCGTATTAGACCCATATAATACATCTTACTTTGAAGGTCGAAAACTTCCAGGAAACTAACAGGATGCATCATACGGTATTTTTACTATTTATTTTGAATAATTATTCGTGATGAAAAATAGTTCATTACATAAATCCATTCTTTTTCTTCTTTAATTTTTGAATGAATTTTTACTTGATTTTTTCTTAAATATTATAATAATAAAATAAAAAATGCTCATTGATAACAGCTTGAGAGTGTGGGTGTGGGCTGGTCAATATTCATCAATAAACGAAGTAATTCTAAAAATTTTTGTCTCATCGTACAATAATATGATCAATCCTTTGACTGATTCTGTCTGAATCATCAATCATGAAAATCGTTTCTATTAGCGATATCAATGACCAGTTATACTTCACTTATTGTGCCTCTGTAATGGTGTTCCATGTTTTCCCTTAGCTCGTTAGTTTTCTTAAAACGGTGACTACGCATGGACAGAATTAGAACAAATATTCATTTCTTTTTCAAATTCTTCAACAAATGGCAGCAACAAACGTTAGAGCACAATGCTCTATCTGTAATAAAGGAAATACGACATATATTTGTCGTGGATGTTCAAAGGATTTTTGTTTTCAACATTTAACAGAACATCGACAAATTCTTGACGGACAGCTAAATGAAATCGTTAATGATCATGATCAATTTCAACAAACTATTATTCAACAAAAACAAAATCCACTAAATTCTTCTTTAATTCAACAAATTATTCAATGGGAAAAAAACTCAATCGAAATAATCCAACAAACAGCAGAAGAATGTCGAGAAACAGTGATGAAATTAACACAAAATTCGATCACTGATGTGGAAAAAAAGTTTAGTGAATTGTCTCAAAAATTAAAAGAAATTCGTCAAGAAAATGAATTTAATGAAATTGATTTAAATCATTTTCAATTAAAATTAGCACAAATTACAGAAGAATTTCTTCAACCACCCAATATTTCTATTCGACAAGATTCACAAGAATTTATCAAGAAAATTTCAGTTATTTCATCATTCGGTATGTTCATTCAATTACTTCCTTTCCAGAAAAGAGAAAACGAAGTTTCAGCGAAGTTTTTTTTTCAAGTTTTTCGTATTAGTAATTAATTTTATCAACGAGATTCATGATGTCTCGATAAGAAATTTAATTACTTGGAGATTTAGAAAGATAAGTTTCAGGTATTGAAAATGAATAAATATAAGATCGAGAGACGAGTCTAAAAATAGTGTGCGTGTGTGTGGGTGGTAGTAAAGAGTCTATCTCATACCTTCACTCACACCGACACCAACCCTCAAAATGATTTTCATTTAAAAAGGTTTTCCTAAATTAAACTTTTATGAAAATCAAATAAAGAATTTTTAATTAAAAAATCTCAACTGAATGAAGAAATGATTTGAAATTAGTTTTGTTCATTAAAAATCAAATTTAATAAAGAGAAAATCTTTTATTTTAGAACCAATTCAAACAAAAAAGAATCAATTTCAACAATTAGGAATTACTGTTGCTGGAGGAAACGAAGGTGGACAGGAATTAAACCAACTCTTTTACCCTCATGGGATCCTTACTGATAATGATAAATCGATTTATATTGCTGATTTTTCGAATAATCGTATTGTTAAGTGGAAACTGAATTCGAATGAAGGTCAAATCATTGCAGGTGGAAATGGAAATGGAAATCAAAATAATCAATTGAATTGTCCAATAGATATAGTTTTTGATAAAAGAAACAATTCTTTTATTATTTCTGATCATGAAAACAAACGAGTAATTCGATGTTATGATCAAAATCAAACAAATCCACAAGTTATTATTTCAGATATCGTTTGTTGGGGTGTGACAATTGATAAAAATGGATTTATTTATGTTTGTGATTCTCAGAAAAATGAAGTTAGACGATGGAAAGAAGGAGATGAAAAAGGTGAATTAGTTGCTGGTGGGAATGGTAAAGGAAATCATCTTAATCAGCTCAATCAACCTACTTATATCTTTATTGATGATGATTATTCTCTTTATATATCAGATCGTGAGAATCATCGTGTGATGAAATGGAAAAAAGATGCAAAAGAAGGAATCGTTATTGCTGGTGGAAATGGTCAAGGAGATAGTCTCAATCAATTGTATTATCCTGGAGGAGTGATTGTTGATCATTTGGGTCAAATCTATGTGGCAGATTCTTGGAATCATCGAATAATGCGTTGGTGTGAAGAAGATGCAGAAGGTGAAATCGTTGTTGGTGGAAATAGTTGTGGAAGTCAACCAAATCAATTGAATTGTCCCATAGACTTATCATTTGATAATGAAGAACATCTTTATGTTGGTGATAAAGACAATCATCGAATCCAAAAATATGAAAAAATTTTAAATTAAAAATATTTCTAATTTAATTCGATAAAATTTTTATTTTTTATTTTTGAAGATAAATAAAAAACATTAATTTATGAAACGTCTTCCACAAAAATAAATGAAAATGAATCAAAAAAATTTTCTTCTCATAAAATAAATAAATAAATTTGCTTTTGGTTTTTAGAAAAAAAGTAAATAAATATTTATTAATTTTACTTTTAAATTAAAAAACCACAATGAATGAAATAATTTAAAAAGAGTTTTTGTTGAATGAATCAAGCTAAAAGAGTTTAATAGAATATTCAATTAGAAAAATTTTTATTTTTATAGAAAAATCAAACAAAATATTTTTGAATTCAGAAGAGCATTTAAATTAATAACAAAAAACTTGTAAATAGAAACAAATTGTTTTTTACTAGATTTATTTTTGTGATTTGATGATTTATTGAGAGAAATGGAAGAGAGCAATGAAAAAAGATAAATGAATAAGAATGAAACTTGTCAAAGTCGAAAAATTAAATTATGAAAATCTATTTTTTACAAGAAAAAATTATTTTTACATTTAAATATTAAAAATAAAATAAAATAATTCATTAAAAGAAGGGAAAAATTAGAAAAATTAACAAAAGATGAAGCTTGTTTTATTTGATTAAAAAATGAAAACTGAAGAGAAAAATAAATTCGAAATTTCAATTGATTGATAAACAAGTTCTTGTTTATTTAAATAAATTTTTTTTTATCAATCAGAAAACTTACAAAATCTTGAAAAATAGAATAAAAATCATTTGCTTTCGTTGAAATATCTTTAGAAAAGAAATTTTCAAATGCTTTTTGTGAGATTTTTTTAAACTGTTTTTTAATTTTTTTCTTCTTGGAAAAGATAAAGATTTTCAATCATTAAAATCAGATGTGAAGTCTGGATGAGATGTGTTTTAGTCTATTTTTAATGTCTCTGCTCATAATATTTATATTGTAAATTCAAACATTAAAGTCAAGACGACGAGAATGCATTGATGTACACCATTTCAATATCTCATTTGAATTCAAATCGAGATCTTTCTGAGTACAGATAGTAACAAGTCTTTCACTTCGTTGATGTTTTCCCAATAACATCATACTCATGTTCATCCAAAACTAAAGTTAAAATATAAGAAGCAATCTTTCTGTTCTTCTCTTCTTTATTCTTTATAAGAAGAACAAGCAGGAGAGTGCGTATGATTTATACGGAAGAATAACATCCTGTTATTGTCTTATTCGAAAATATGCAAACAATTTTGAAAAAGTAAAATTTAATTGAGCAAAGCTTCAGATGAAATAAATAGTTGTCCATTTTCCTCCCCTCAGTTACACCAGTGGTGTATGTGTGGCTGTGTGAAAAAGTTGAATACAATATTCAGATCTAAATTTATGCTCACACTCCTCAAGATTTTTGTTGATACCTTCTGACAGCAGAAAAGAAACTCTGCGAAGATAAATAATATCATCATCAATAAAAGAAAAACAAATACTTCTTATCGACTTTGATCGATAACCTTGTTTATCATTCTTTTATAACTAAGATAAAAGAATTGATTCAGCCTTATGTATAGAAGGTGACTTATGTATGATGTGCATATATTTGTTCGTTTCGACGAAAGAAACTATTACCAACTTATACGTCACAAAGCCAGAATAACAAGTGGTTTGCAAATAAAGAAAGTCATTAAGTATTGCTCGACCCATTTTGTTGTACGGCGCTTCTCTTTTCTTTTCGAGATCAATGTGTGTGAGGTAGAGTTTAAATGGATATTTTTACAGGAACTATTGCCCATTTTAACCACAAAATGCTCATGAGCTCAAAGTTTAATTAGATTCTCAGATCAGCGTTATGACTTTTCAATGTTTGTAGATGTTACAGAGATGTTCATTTTTGCAACTTGTTGTGTTCCTTTGGGGGTTCGAAAAAGAGAAAACGTCAAGTCTATGAGTTTAAATATAAGTGTAGATGAGAGTATATATGAAGATGCGAGTATAAATGGCGATGTGGTTTGGGTGTGGGTGTGGATGTGGATGAATACAAGGCAATGCCATATTTGCACCCTTACCGTTTTGCCAATAAGATTCCTGTTCAATGCAAATTTCTAAATGAGAAGTTTGTTTTTTGTAGATTTTAGTTTGTGAAAGTATTGAAATTTGGATTCGATCTCAACTATGAAGAGCAACAAAGTGAATGTTTACAATGTAATCTATTCAGATAAAGAAAAGCATCATATTATACTCTTCTTTTCTTGTTTATTTCAGAGTGTGCCTCCAGTTAACGCTGATCCAATACAACCATCGACACTACGTATATCAGAGATGGGATCGGCTCGTGTTTTTCTCGAATCGAGTCGAGCTAAAACTTATAACAGTCTAACGAGTGTGTCTCGAACAGATCCGGTCCCATCTCTGTTGTAGTTTAAGAATCGAAAGTTTTTTAAATCTGATAAAATCTAAATAATATATAAGATGCTAACTAGTGTACTATGAAGATTTTTAGCTTTTACTTCAAAATATTTCTTTATTTAATATTTAGCACAATGAATTTTCAACCAAATCAACAATCAACATTGACCAATAATGATACTTCAATCTATTTTAATGATAAACAAGCAAATGTAAGTGTCGATTAATATCTCGAATGAATTACAGTTCAGTTTTGTTTGCCTTATTTCAAATGTCAAAAAGTTAGATTTTCTATAATAATGGGCTAAAAAATACTTCGTTTTCAAAAAAAATTATTATAGAATTCATTATTACCAAATATTGAATCAAGTTTTAATCCAACAGCGAATTATTCTCTAGATTCTCAGTCAATAAATGAATTAGTCGATTTGCATAAGAAACTTTTACGCAAACGAATGATGTATTTCTATATCGTATCTGGAATATTGTTCTTAATTGGTTTGATATTATTAATCATAGGCTTTATTCTACCAAGATGTAGTTCTTATTCTTATGACTGTCACTCAGAAAATTTATCATATCTCACTGTTGGTAGAATCCTAATGGGTACTGGCATTGTCTTTGTGTTGATAGGCCTTTGTGCTACTTGTTGTTGTATGAAACAGCAGTTTGAGGATGCAAATTTTAGCGTTAATGGATAACAGCCAGTTGTATGGCGACTGCATGGTGAACAATGGGTACGATATTTGAATTATGCACAGGGTCCAAATCGAGTATGGACAGAAAAGGCTCGATTCTCATCTTTCTGTTGTCGACGTTCAACCTATAAACGATTGATAAATCGTCAATATGGTCGTATTATTTTACATGAAAATGGTTTAATAATTGATGAATTATATTTTATTTCATTTCGAGAATATATATTACAAAGTATACAAATACTCTATATCAACCAACATCCACAAATAAGAGGTTTAAGAATAAATACTTATCTTGAAAGAGGAAAAAATAGTCGCAATTGCTATTTTGATTTATTTGCACCATCATCAGTTTCATTAGAACAAATACTATCAATCGCTGCAACATACATTAGTAGAGTATATGGAGTTACTGGACTCGGTTTATCTTTGGGTGTTGTTCATCTTCCTGGATCAATATTATCTACACACAGCTAATATATATGACTTATTACCGCTATTAATTATATAAATTAATCCATTCCTATAATTATAAACAAAAAATAATTTCATATATTTTTTAATACATAAATGAATAGTGATTTATTTGACAAAATCCATTTGAATGATTCTGTTGGCAAATTTGTCGCTTGTTTTATGTTGTAATAAAAAACAAAAATTATGAAGAATGATACTTTCGAGTTAACGGATTAGACGAAGATATTTTTAACGGTTAATCATTTGGTCATTTTTGTTGACATTAATTGTTGTTGACATTAATTGTTGTTGAAATGTAATGATTGTATGATAGTTTATTGTTTAAAATGAAATTATGAACTGAGAGTGTAATATAGGAATACTATTTGATAATAAACAAAAAGATAGATCAAGAAGAAATAAAACTATTCGTGTTCAGTGAAGGTCTTTCAACTTTGAATTTTTGAGATAAAATCAAAATAGAGGGTGTGGGTGCGATCTCTAACTGATATCCACACCCACGTCCATATTCTTGATATAGAATTCATAAAGAGTAAAGTATTTTGTTACTTGAATCTGATGTGATCATTGTTGTTACTGGCATCGAGTGTATTTAATAGCTTCTATTCTTTCGTCGCATGTATTAAAATGTCTTTTCATATCAGCAGCCACATAAAAAAGCAGTTTTTTTTCTTTTACTTGTTCACATGGTTTCGAATGAAATAATACAGTGTTCTTTTCCTTTTCATGAAAAGAACAAAAATACTACTGATTGGTTACTTAGTATATTTTCATGTTGTTGTTGCTTTTGAATTCTGATCATTTTTTTGGATTTACTAACTTTACTTTTTGTTTGTCACTCATGAAAAAATAACTTCGTCATTTTAATAAACTACCTTCATCGTTCGCTTCCAACATACATTAAAAAGTAAAAAACATTATCAGAAATTCTAGCACATGATTCATTCAATTTAAATTATTGTTAACGTGGTGAGTTTTTAACTGTTTTCATATTGCATACTAATATTAAAATTTCTTTTGATCAATACTTCACACAAATTTAAACAATCTACTGACTTGAATAAGCAGATTAAAAATAGACTAATTAGTTACTTTGTATAATTTATGAAGAATCTTCATGCCATTCTGTAATGAAAAGATCTTAAAAATTTCTGAATGTTTATTTGCATATTTATTCATAACAATTCATTTTGAGTCATTATATCAATAATAACTGAGTTAATAACCAGCTTATAGTCTTCATATGGATGTTTAGTTTCACCACAAACGTAATCATTCATTTTCATATGCATTCTAATTATAAAAGAGAACAAATTGAATGTATGATGTCAATTCTATTTGATTTGTTCTTCGGTATTGAGTCAGAGATCAAAAACTATTCGATTCAGAACAATCTTTTAGAAGCAAGTAAATATAAACAAATTTAAGTAAAAAAACAATCGATTGATCTAATATTTACATAGTACAATTACCATTTTATCATGAATAATCAAATAATATTAGGTAGATTATTTTATATCGAAATTAAATCTTCGAATAATATCTATTTTTTTATTCTTTTAACACACTTGTTTATTATGTTCATTAGAATCAGTCATTTCTATGTGATATCACTTTTCAAAGTTATTTCTTTTCTTTATTCGAGGATGTGGGTGTGTGTGAAATGATTGAATACCAACATCTACACCACATACTCTAGCCACCCACACTCTAGTTTTATTAACAAAATACGATAGCGTAAGACTGTATTCTTTATGAATCACGTTCCTGAGATTTATAACTAATAAGAATACTACAAAAAAATGCACTTGACTAACTGATACATTTTATTTAAATTCAGTTATGATGCTAATTTTATTTGTAGACTGTTTGTTGTGATTGTTACTAGAAAATATTCTTTCATATAAACATGGCTACAGGTGGAAATGTTGACCCACAACAGTATACACGTGTATCGGATATTGTCAATGAACCGCAAGAGATGCTCATGCCAATTCGAGGGTATGAAAAAGTGCCACTAGTGTCATTAGAAGAAGCTGTAGCACCACTTATTTCGATTTTACCTGAGATTCAAGATTATGCTTATGTTGCAAAACAACGATGTAAATCCGTACCACCCGATGATTTAACACAGAATGAATCAGCTTCAATCATGCTTTATTCAATGGAATGGGAACCGCATGACGAATGTTTATATTTTGCCCTCAATGCTGCTCTTCGCACTGAAGATAGGCGAAAATTAAAACCATGGTTTTCGTATTTGAAACTTATTCTTACAGCACTTGAAAAACTACCATCTACACGATGCCATGTGTTTCGTGGAGTGAATTTGGATTTATCTAATCAATATACTGAAGGAAAAACATTTGTCTGGTGGGGCTTTTCTTCATGTACAATATCGATAGAAGTACTCAAAAACGAACAATTTCTAGGCAAAACTGGCCAAAGAACATTGTTCACGATCGAATGTGATAGTGGCAAAGATATTAGTCGTCATTCGTATTATCAATCGGAAAAAGAAGTTCTTCTTCTGGCTGCTCGACAATTTATTGTAGTAGGTTATCTTCAACCAGCTGCAGGTCTTCATATGATTCAATTAAAAGAAACAAAGCCTCCAATTACTCTTTTGCAACCGGTTACAAATCAGTTGGTACAGATTAAATCAACATCGGGTAAGAGAAAAACACTATTTGATCAGTTAAAATATGAAATATGAAATAGAGAACACTTCGGTAGAAGATTATTTACTAGTCATAGAGTTATGATTCTAGCTCATTTTCGAAAGAGTGGATTTTCATTAGATCTCTATGGCTAAATTCTACATATGCTAAAAATATTTCACATAATTATGGGGTAGTTTATTCTATAAAGCGTCACAATCTTAAAAATAAGATATGGACACTTGTATGCATATTTGATACGATTATTGTTGGTATGTTTTCTTTCTGAAGGAACTTTAAAGGTGTCTCTAAGGATTTGCAAAGAAGCGTAAGGGAGTCCCTATAGTTTAGTGAAGAAAAAAAGGGAGCTCCTGAGAATGGATGTGGGTATAGAAGAAACTCACACACCACATCCTCGACTAGAGATTTGCTTTTCAATTACAAATAAATTAATAAATAAATCATTCAAGAATTTATGATACAGATCTCAAAATAATTAGATGAATAACAAATACTTGATATTTTATTATTGAGTTTTATATATCGAAAATCTTAATTAGAAGATAAAATAATTGAAGATTAGACTGGCACAATTTTATTTCTAAAATAAATGATAAAACAAATATTTTAAAGATCGATGAAAATGAAATCTAATTCACCAGAATAGTTTATAAATTATTGACTTTTTGTTTCAATAAAATATTATTAATCTGATTAAACTAATATATAAATTGATAATAATTATTATCTATTTCTATCTTTCCTTTTTATAGTAAAATATTTTAACATTTTATTTATATTTGAAAATTAGGAGAAAACGTCAAAGAGAAAAAAATCTATTAAATGAAAAAATATCTTCTAAAAGAATTTTGTTTTTGAAAATCAAAGAAATTTTCTCTTATAAATAAATGTAATTTCTTATTTTATAGGTAGAAAGATATTTTCTCAAAAGAAAATAGATATTTTATAGAGAAAACTTTACGATTTATATTCAAAAGATAAAATATGAATGAATTCTCTTTCTTTACATCTTTATTAGAAAAATCTAAATAAAAATATTATATAAATATTTTTTAATATTTTTATACAAATAAGATTGAAATACATTATTTATTTTTCTACAATTGTCAAATAAAATCATTGTATTTTCTTTTTCTTAAGATTCTTATCAACCAAAGCATTCTACAACTAGTACAGCAACTATATTAAAGAATCCAGTAACAACTCAATCTCAAACAAAACAAAGTATGTTTTATTAAATAGAAAAAATAGTTTTATTATCTTTAAAAATGAGATGAAACTTTTTCGTAAATTATTTTTATTAATTAAGTAACAATTTAAATTACTTTTTCAAAGAATATTCTTCTTTAAATGAGAAATAACAATTTCTCTTGAAACAATATTCATAAAATTATTCATAATTTGCTTCTTTTGTATTTTCAAATCACTTAATATAACACTGAAAAGAGACTTCACCCATTGTTTTTGAATTATTTTTCCTATTAAGATACTGAGAATATTAATAAAAAATAAATGTTTAAAATAAAAACTCTTTTGAAAAGTAACAAAAGTTTTGATTTAAGATATTTTTTATAAATTAATTTATATGAATAAGAACAAAATTTAACTTCGAAGGTTTTCTTTTCTTATAAAAATAAACATTTATAGAAAAGTAAGTAAGTTTTGTAGTTTTTTGTTGAAAATTTTAATTTAATGGAAATTTTCGATCTTCTTTCGATCATTATCAACCTTTAAATACAACCTTATAACAAGATGTTAATTTAAATCTCAAGATTGTTTATATTCATACATTATTGATACATAGTATTATTAACAATGATAATAATAATAGACTTTTGATAATAATAACGAAAATAAGTTGAAATGAATAGTTTTATTGTTGGAATATATTTATTTGTTATTCGTAATCTTTTGCAGTGATATATATTTAATTTGTTAATTCATCATTATTAGCATTTTAACATCTTTTACAGTTTTACTACTGATGATGGCACTAGAGGTGCCGAAAGCTTTGGTCTCAGTAATAATACTCTATGTATTATTATTATATAATTTCCAACAATAAAACTATTCATTTCAACTTATTTTCGTTAACATAGTATTATTTTTGTTTAAAATTGAAATTAATTTTATTTTCTTCTCAAATTATTCAAATTTTCGAAATAAAAATCAAATTGGTTTTAGTTAATTTTTCCATTTCATAAAGAAATCGATTTTTGTCGTTTTCTAAATTCTGAAAATGATCAAAATTCAATAGGAATTTTATTTTCTTTCGATCGATCAATTACATTTGAAATATTTCCTTCAATATTTTTATATTTTAAATGAATTAAAATTTTTAATGAAATATTTTATTCTTAATAATTTGAAAATATTTGTAAAACTTTTAGATAAAATTGGTTCCAGATATTATTTCAACAGATGAATTAATTAGCAATTTTTTATAAAATCATTACTTTCTTCTGTTTTTTAAAAGATTTATTCTAATATAAAACTCAAATCTAAGCAAATTTCTGAGAATAAATTAAATTTTTCTATTTTTTTCATTTGAAAAATCTCTTTCAATATTTTAATGAAAAGATTATCTTGGTTTGAAATTGTTCAATAAATTTAAGTTCAGTTCAATTCTTTAGTTTAGAATATTTTAAATAAAAGAATTATTTGATTTATTCATAAAAAAGAAGTTTTTAATGAATTTTATTTAGATCATTGAAGTAAAAATGATTCTGATTTAGAAAAACATTTTCCTAAATAAAACTTTTATGAAAATCAAATAAACAATTTTCAATTAAAAAATCTGAATTAAACGAAGGAATCATTTGAACTTAGTTTTGTTGATTAAGAAGAAAATTTTATTTTACTAAAACAAATTCAAATACAAGTTTTTCTTCTTATTTTCGCCCTTTTATCATTTAAAAATAATAAAAAAAGATTTGAATAAAACATTTTCTTTTATTTTAGAACAGATTCAAACAAAAAAGAATAAATTTCAACAATCTGCAATTACTGTTGCTGGAGGAAATAAAGATGGAAAGAAATTAAATCAACTCTGTTTTCCTAATGGGATGTTTATCGATAATGACAAATCAATTTATATTGCTGATTCTGGAAATGATCGTATTGCCAAATGGAGACTAAATTCAAATACTGGCCAAATCATTGTAGGTGGAAATGGAAAAGGAAATCAAAATAATCAATTAGATCGGCCAATAGATATAATTTTTGATAAAAAAAATAATTCTTTTATTATTTCTGATATAGGAAACAAACGAGTAATTCGATATTTTGATAAAAATGAAACAAATCAACAAATTCTTATTTCAAATATTAGATGTTGGGGTGTGACAATTGATAAAAATGGATTTATTTATGTTGCTGATTGTCAGAATAATGAAGTAAGACGATGGAAAGAAGGAGATATAAAAGGTGAATTAGTTGCAGGTGGAAATGGTCAAGGAGATCGTCTTAATCAACTCAATGATCCTACTTTTATCTTTATTGATGACGATTATTCTCTTTATATATCAGATTTTTTAAATCATCGTGTAATGAAATGGAGAAAAGATGCAAAAGAAGGAATTGTTGTTGCTGGTGGAAATGGTCAAGGAAATAGTCTCAAACAATTATCTTGTCCTTGGGGAGTGATTGTTGATGATTTGGGTCAAATCTATGTGGCAGATGGTAATAATAATCGAATAATGCGTTGGTGTGAAGGAGATGAAGAAGGTGAAATTGTTGTTGGTGGGAATGGTAAAGGATATCGATCAAATCAATTGGATTTTCCCGTGGGTTTGTCATTTGATAATGAAGAAAATCTTTATGTTGTCGATAGAAACAATTATCGAATCCAAAAATATGAAAAAATTTGAAATTACAAATATTTGAAATTTAATTTGATAAAATCTGGATTTTTATTTTTGAAAAGAAATAAAAAACATAAATTTATGAAAAATCTTCAACAAAAATGAAAACAAATCAAAAAATTTCTTCTTATAAAATAAATAAATTTTTTTTTGATGTTTAGAAAAAAGTAAATAAAGTTTTTTTAGTTTTTTCGAAATTTTTTTAAAAATTTCGAAATCTTGTCATAAATTTTAGAGCAGAAAAACTAACGTTTAAAAAGATTTTTCAGACGATGACTTCTAGACTTTGTCCGCTTGCAACAACCTTTAGTGTAACATCAGTAATTGCAAAAGCAGGGGAGCGCAGTATAAGGAAATTCCGAAATTAGAAAAAATCCGATTTCCAACTATTTTAAGATCGCTGGAAAGATTAGCTCTTAATGAGTCTTCTATTCTTAAAAAACCTTTTCAAAAAGCTTTGTTCATGTAAAGTTTCTCATTGAACTCATCTGTGTGAGATGACATATTTTTCTTTTCGAAAAAATACATCTCATAATGAAACATAACATACTAGAGGAAATAACAGTTTTTTTGAAATATTAAATTGAATAATTTAACATGATCAATTTCCGATGAAACATTGTCTGTAGAAGTAGGCACCGCATTGTTATTGTTGCATTCTGAACAATAAGAATACGTTTATTATTCATCATTAAAGGAAAATGACAAGTATTATGTATAAGTCAATGAATATTCTATTACAAATATACATTATTACAGTCATTAGTCTAAAACTAAGCGTCAACATTTATCATATCTAAATATGAAACACAATTAATATAGTTGACACTAAAAGAAATCCAACTACAAAGATTGCTACAATTTCAGATGAGTATTTCGATAGTGTTGTCGGCATCATAACCATTGTGAATAAAATTATGCATCTCGCGATATGAGTCATAAAATACTTTCTCAATTTATAAAATCATATTGAAAAAAAGTATTTTTTCTTTGTATTATTTTCTCTCTAATATAACAATTTACGATGTTCACCGTCATCTTGTCAAATATTTGTTCTGTTACCATCATACGTCTACATAACAACAAAAAATCTCGATATTTTTTTCTTTTTTTCCATCAGTTTGTCTTCTAATTTCCATATGAGTACCACGTCAACATCATGTGCAATTGTTACATGTACACAAATCCCATATGTTTTTTGTTATTGTTGCAGTAAAAATCTTTGTCTCGATCATTTATCAAATCATACTGCTTTAGTCAATTCTCAATCAAAATCTTCAATTGATCAAATCAAACGAATAAATATCGATAAATTAATTGCTAATGATCGTTTAAAATTAGAAAAATGGCGTGATGATAGTCTGAAAAAAATTCATCGATTTTATGAAAAAAAATGTGATGAACTTGATGAATTTTACGCTCAAAAAAGTCTTCATCAACAACAAGAATTAACTGATACTAAATTTCAAACAACTATTCTTGATATCCAACAAAATGGTATTCCAATTCATATTCGTTCTTTACCAATCGATAATAATTTAATTACATTTGGAGAATTAAAAACACAAGAATTTGATATTATAAATCTTTCATCACCAAGTAAAACATATAATATTTCTAAATCATCCGGAATTGGTATGGCTACTAATAATCAATCTTTATTAATTGATCAAAATCCCGATATAATTTTATTGAATCAAGATTCAATCGTTATTGAACAATTTACTTGGAAATATGGTTCTATTCGTGATATGTGTTGGTCATTTGGATTAAATAGTTTTATAATTATTACAGAAATGAATAAAACATATTTAATTAATGAAAATACTTTATCAATTGATTGTATTGAACCAATGATGAATCAATTGTGGATGTCATGTACATGTTCAAATTCATTATTATATTTATTATCATTAAGTAATGCTGTAGTTGAATTTACTCTTTTACCAACACTTTCTTATGATAGAAGATGGGATCAACCAGATACTTGTAAAAAACATGAAACTATTAAAGATATTTCTTGTAATGAAGATACACTTGCATTAGTTATTATATCTTATTCAACTAAAATGGCACATTTAATACTTCGATCATTAACAACATTTGATTTATTATTTTCTATTCGTCTTGATATGATCGTACATTCATCATATCAATTACCGATTCGTTGTTGTCCATTCAAAAATCATCAATGGCTTGTTAGTGAAGCAAATACATCACGTCTTTTTTATATTGGCAAAGATGGTAAACTACAAGGAACACTTAAATATGATCAACAACCTTATAATGCTCTTTTATTTGGTTCACGAATACTTGTTATACGTACAGAAACTACGATAAATTTTCATGAATTATAATATATAACTTTCATGACTGCTTTTTTTTTGATTATTCATAAATCTAATCATTTGTTTTTTTTTTCTTCGCACGTATGATCAAAGATAAAATTCATATGTGTCTATCGGTCACGAGTTGAGTATTTCCCCCATAAATAAATATATAGGAGAACGAGGAGAGAATATACGTGATCAGTTTTTTTTTCTCTATCTATTCTTCATGAAACATAACGTGATCAATTTAGAGGTTGACCCCATCATATTCGTATAGCACGATGAACTTTTTCTTATTTTTCAAATATGTGAACTCGGTGCGAGATTGGTCGATCGATCAAAAATTATGGTGATCAACTAGAAGGCATCAGTTGGTCACGAGTTTATTTTTGCCCCCTTATTCAGCGGTCAACTATAGCATATCTTTTTCTTTCCTTCCTTTTCTCTTCTCTAGACATGATGTCCTTACTGACCAACCCTGGATAAGAAAGTAACCAACGGTTATTCACCAACGTAGTATCGTGACCGTTTGTAAAGAAAAGGTCACTACTATTTTACTGCTAGTATATAGAATTTTCTTTCTCTCTCCCATTTTATTCTATATTTTCTCTCGTTTTCTTCATCACCCTATATCCTCATATTCACTCGATTCATTCACATTCTTCCTCACCACCATTGACATAGATTTAGACCCGTTCACTCTCGCGAACATCGTCTATTTGTTTTCGTCGTCATCATCATCATCAGTATGCCTACAAAATCAGGCAAAAAATCTCATGGTCAAAGTCTTTACAAAAGATTTGTTGATGCTTATATGAAAGCTCGTCCGGATACGAAACGTGCAGTAAGTTGAAATAATTGATCTACTATCATAATCAATGATTTCATTATAAACGAATATAATTTTTTTGTTATATAGGTAAAGCATCATGATGCTCAAGTTGAATGGAATACAATAAAATCTAATGAAGAATTAGTACAAGAAAAAATCGAAGAATATTTAGAAATTTATAATAATTTAGGTGCACCTGAAAATGCAGGTCTTGCACGTCCGCCATCACCGGATGAACCCGAACGAAAAGATGGTCGTGGACGTCCACGTAAAAATGGTAAAAAAAATGAAACATCAAATAATAAAGAAAATAGTGGTGAGAATAAATCAAAAAAAAAGGATGAAGAATGGAACGGTCTAGATGATCTTGATGATGATGAAGAAGAAGAAGAAGAAGAGGAATCCGAAGAAGAAATTGAGAAAAAGAAAAAAAAGAAGAAAAGTTATTATGTTAAAAAACGTAAACCAGCTGATGAAGATATTATACAAGATCCAACATTAACAGCAGCTCAAGCAACTGGTGGTTCATTAGAACCATTACCAAAAAAACTTCGTCAACCAGCTCAAGAAAAAGCTTACAAAGAATTAAGTGCCATAAATGAACGTATTGCATCGTTAGTACAAGTTAGACAAATGGGTTTATCAACACCAGAAAATAAAAAACAATTAAAAAAATTAATTGTTGATCGAAAAAAGAAAGCTTATGAATTAAAACGTCTTCAATCAAAACAACGTGCATCAAATAAATATCGAAATAAACAAAAAAAAATTGTAAGACGAATAAAATAAAAAGAATTTATTTTTCTAAATTAATTTTTTGTTTTTTAGGTTGATAATCTATTAGAATCAAAACCGGAATTAAGTCCACAATTAAATAAACTTTATCGTCGTGGTGTTGGTCGACCACGTGTTGAAGAAAATTGTCCAGATTTATTACAAATTATTGAAGAAATTGCTAAAGTTGGTGGTGCAAGTGATGATCGTCGTCGATCAGAAACAATTCGTCCTTGTTTAACATTAGATGATCTACGTGAAAAGATTAAACAACGTGGTTATGATATTAAACGAACAACACTTTATTATCGGTATGAACAAAAAAAAAGATTTAGTTTAAAAATATATTTTTTTTCTAGTCTTTTACCACATCGTGCATCATCGATTGAAGGTCGTCGACATAATCAAACTGTTCCTGTTCGCCTTCGTCGTGCACAAAATGATGAACATGGTAAACATGAAGATGGTCATTTTGCAACAGCAACAATTCGTTATATGAAAGATTTAGCATCGATATTTGGCAATGATTGTGTTTTCTATTTATCACAAGATGACAAATGTAAAGTTCCACTTGGTTTACCAGCAGCTCGTGTTCAAGCACCAATGTTAATGCATTTGGATTATCGTATACGTTTACCAGATCACGACTGGACAGTTGCACCACGTCATCAATTGACACCAAGTGTTTATGCAGCATGTCTTTTATCTGAAGATGGTGATTTAGGTTATTCAGGACCAACATATGTTGCTGTACGTTCAGCTAAACATGATCAATCAAATGCTGATTCTCATGCAACTGATTTTGATCGTCTTGTTAATTTAAAAGAATTTGAAAAAGTTGCACGTGATGAAACAGGACAAGTTAAACCAATTGTTATTGTTACTGTTGATGGTGGTCCAGATGAAAATCCACGTTTTCCAAAAACACTTGTGGCTTGTATAAGAAAATTTAAAAAATATGATTTAGATGCACTTTTTTGTCTAACACATGCGTAAGTTTAATTTAAAAAATAAAAATATTTTTTGATTTTCTCTTCTTTTAGTCCTGGTCAATCCGCTTATAACATTGTTGAACGTCGTATGGCACCATTATCACATGATTTAGCTGGTCTTATTTTACCACATGATCATTTTGGTTCACATTTAAATGATTCGGGATCAACAGTAAATGTTGATTTAGAAAAATTAAATTTTCGTAAAGCTGGACAAATGTTAGCTGAAACATGGAATCAAACAATTATTGATGGTTATCCTGTTTTTGCAGAATATATTAATCCACCAGTTACATCAGAAGATGAACGACGACAACTTGATGTTAAAATTGTTATGGATGAACTTATACGACAGTAAATTTCATATAGAAATTTTTCTTAAATTTTTTCTCTTTTATTTAATAGAGTTTGTGCTGAAGAAGAAGCTGAAGAAGGTCATGAAGCTCGTATTTCTGCAGCAGATGAATATTATCAAGATAATGCTCGTCCACCACGTGAAAAATTTAGTGATCAACCAAAATATGATATTGATGAATATTGGTGTGCAATGCACGTTTTACAAACACAATATACATTACAAATTGTTCGTTGTAATTCAGTTGAATGTTGTGGAGCATGGCGTTCAAATTATATTGAAGTATTTCCACATCGATTCTTACCATCACCAGTTCCATTTGAACGTACACCATATGGTGTTCGTATGGCTGAAAAAGATTATCAAAAAGGACAATTTTATGGTTCATTATTTCAACGTATTCAATTTCATGGTGTTGTTATTGAAAATACACAAGTAAAAATCAATTTCGATTTTATTTTTTTTCCATTAAATATTTTTTTATTATTTAGAATGAAATGTTACCATTTGATTTTTGTTGTTCATCCGTTAAGAAAGAATTACGAAAACGTACATGTAGAATATGTAATCAATATATTCCATCAGCTTATCGAATGAAAAATCATTATAAAATTCATGCCGAACATTATGATGATTTTGATCATGAACAAGATGATACATTACCATTAACAAATATGAATGATTCAAATGAAAATAAACAACCAACAACAACAGCCGCACCACCAGTATTTAAAACTGAAATGTTAGATTGGCTTCGTTCGGATTTTGATGAATTCGATTTGGGTCCAGCACCAACACAACTTGCAAGTGATCGTGTTACACGTAGTTTGAAGAAATTACGTGTACAAGAAAAACAAAATGAAGATAACAATGAAGATTGGGTACATGTAGAATAAAACATATTTAGTAGTGAAAACACTTTGGTTTTTTTTTTTTTAAATATTATTTCAGTTTAGCAATCTCTCTTGTTTTCTTTTTTGTAATTTATGTTTTTTTTTTGTAATTTATGGATTTTTGTAGTCTTTTGTTTTTTTGTAGTCTTTTGCTCATTTTTTTGTCTTTTTGATGTTGTTTTGACTTCCTTTTTTTGTTGTTGTCATTTTTTGCACAAAGAATTTAAAACATGTTTAAATAAATATATATGACGAAGCATTTTCATATTGAAAATTAACAAGTTTTTTTTGATATTGACGAACAGATGGATGATCTGCAGGAAATGTAGCTTGTGCTATATCACGAGCACGATAAAAATATGGAAATGCTTTTGAATATTTCTTTTCTTTTAAATGAACACAACCAATATTATAATAGGATTTAGCCATTTCGGAATAATCTGGTGAATGAGTTTTATAACAAATAGAAATAGCTTTTTCGTAACATGATAAAGCTTTCGTATGTTCATTCATATGTAAATAGGTTAAACCAATACTATTGTAATAATTAATTAGAATATTATTATCAAAAGGAATATTTTTTTTACGAATTTTTAATGCATTTTCATAAGATGAAAGAGCTTTGGAATATTCTTTCATTTCAAAATATACATTACCAATATTTTTATATGAAATAGCGATTGTTGAATAATTAGAAGAAAATATTTTTTGTTTGATTTCAAGTGCTTTTTGATGAGATAAAAGTGCTTTGGAATAAGAACCCATTGCTAAATATGTCAGACCAATATTATTATATAAAGTAGTTAAATATGGATGATTTAATAATAGAGCATTTTGATAAAGTTGAATTGCTTTCTCATAATATGAAAGTGCTTCAGAATAATTTCCCATGTAATAATATAGTAAACCAATACTGCTATGAATTGTACCTAGAACTAAATGATTCGAAGATAATGTTTTTGTATAAATTGAAAGTGCCTTTCGATATAATGAAAGTGCCTTGGGACGTTCTCCTAAATTCATGTAGACTGTAGCTAGATTATGATAGGACGTACCTATATGTGGATGATTTAATGGAAATGTTGTTAAATTAATTTTCAAAGCTTCTTTGTATTCTTTCAGTGCTTTTGAATATTTGCCCATACTATTATAAACTGAACCAATATTATTATGTGAATTAGCTAAGAATGGATGATTTTCAGGAAGAATTTTACGACGAAGTTCAAATGCTTTTTCATGATATAATAATGCTTTTGGATAATCACCTAGTTTATTAAGAAGTAAACCAATATGTCCATAAGATTGTGCTAAATCAGAATGATTTGATGGAAGAATATCTTCCATAATAGCATGTGATTTATTGTAAAATATAAGTGCTTTAGAATATT
>CAJNOI010000158.1:193388-213338 GCA_905250115.1 Adineta steineri
AAGCATTAAATAAATATCTATTTCAATATATGTATTCCCATACGTTAGTCATGCAAAATAGTGAGAAAAACAAATATATAAATTGTTCATGATTTGTTTATTATTATTTTTTTTGGATAAATATTTTTACCTACCATTGAATTTTATCTTTAAAGAATAGAAAAAAACATATTTGATTATTTTGATTTATTTTAACTTACTGTATTTCGTGTAGGAATGCTTCTGATGAGATATTACCCATTTTAAGCCATGGTGCATAAGTTTGTGATGGTAATTTTGATCGACGTCGATTTTGATTTTGTAGATTAATAGAACCCATACTATGCATAAGAACATTAGTATTACCATCAGTAGTTGTTGTTGGACCACGTCTAACTGCTTCATATTCATCGACACGAGCACGAAGTTCAGAAATATCAAAACGTGGATTTATTATTTTTTTTGGTAATGTAAAATCACTATTAGTAGAAAGATCTTTTACTATCTCATTTTCATTAGCTTGATTCGATGCATCATTACGAGTAACATGAGGTTTTTTAACAACTAATCGTACAATAGTTGCGTTTTCTAATTGAATTTTTTTACTATTTGCGGAAGCATTTTGTGAAGGTAATGAAGATTTTTCATGAAGACGAAGTGAATTAGCAAGTGACGAAAAACCGTAATGATTTGCTAAATCAATTGGTGTTAATTGAGAGTTATTGCATGTTATTACAGAGCAACCACCACGTTCTACTAGTATAGCACATATACTTTGATGACCATTTTCCGCTGCCTACAATTAAAAGTGAAGAAAATTTGAAAATCTATAATTTTATAGAACATTAATTATTCCGTTTAATATATGAAACTTGTGGTTTCTCATGTCTTATTACAATTATAAATTAATGAGAAAAAAAATTGAAGGTTAAGTCCTTGAGAAGCGGCTGGTGTAGATGACTCAAGGAAAATATGTAGTAACAATTACAAACATGAGATAAATGAATGAATTAAAATGACTAGGAAGTAAAAGATTATCAGATGAATGTCATATATAGATATATTAATCTTATAAAGACTTTTTACTAACCACATGTAATGGAGTATTTCCATGGCTTGATTTAGTAATACGAGCACCTTTTTCTAATAAGTAAATTAAAATATCTTCACTATTATTTGCAGCTGCATAATGAAGAGGAGTATTATTCATATAATCAATATCATCAACATTAGCATTTAATTTCTCTACCTAGAAAATAGAATATATATATCTTCTCGTTCATTACAAAAAAAAATAATTCTTACCAGCCATTGCACTATATGAAGATGTGCACTTTGACAAGCTAAAATAAAATTTAAAAATATTTGAATAAAAATATAAGTAAATTTTATTAACCAGCATGTAAACAATTTAAACCATTTTCATCTCGTAATTTAAAATTAGCTCCATGTGATGATAAAATTTTAACTAGATCTATTGAACCATATTGACAAGCAAGATAAAGTGGTGTTAATAAAGTACTTGTTTGTTCATTAACTGTATCTGGTGCAGTAGTTAATAATAATTTCAGACAATCTTTATGACCAGATAAAGCTGCATAATGAATTGGTTGAAAACCATTATAGGATCGTATACGAGGATCAGCTGATTCATGTTCAAGTAAATAATGAAGTGTTCTTATTGAACCATAAGCAGCGGCTAATAGAAAAAAATAAATTAGATTTCAAAAGTAACAAACTTTTCTTTTACCAAGGTGTAATGGTGTATTTCCTTGTTCATCTTTAACATTCCAACGAAGTTTTTGAGATAAACTTTGTCTATTATTATTATTTTTATCATTTAATTGATCATAATGAAATATATAATGAAGTGTTTGAACTTGATCACAAACAGCAGCATCATGTGCACATGTTGCAGCAAGTTCTGTACGTAATTGACTAATATCCAAATGTTTTTTTTCAATTAAATATTCTAAAATATGTATATGTCCATATCGTGCAGCATAATGAACAAGTGTTGCATGTTGTTCATCACGTATTGATTCAATATCTATTGTTGTTAATGGATTTAAATAATCTTGTAATGTTTGTAAATCACCTTGTTCACAAGCTGCAAATAAAATAAAATTTTCATTCTCTGGTAATCGATTTATTCCTTTTGCTAATGCCATTGAAAGGAATTTTACATTTTATCTAGAAAGAAAGAAAAAAAGAAATGAGACTAATAGACAAACTTTTCTCTTGTCGTTTCTTATCAAATGTTGAATTCTTTGTTTCTTACACTACTAATCAATTGATTAATTCTGTCATAAAAAGAAGTAACAGAAATTTTATGTCTATACGTTAAGATACATAAAATAAATAGATGTGTGTATATATATTCTTTTTTTTTTTACATTTATTCAAGGTTATGAAAATGAAACCAAAGTTTTTATCTATACTTCGAACTCTTCTTATCTATCTTTTGTCATCGATGTCTTTACTCTTCAAATTCAAGTACAATCAAAAAAAAAAAGTAAAAACGAAACTCACAAAAAAAAAATATCGTGATCTCAAAGCTAGATTTACATATTAATCTATGTTGAAGATTATGAAAGAAGTATCTAAAAAGGAAATAATTCAAATATTACAAGAATACCTGTGTAATGATTCATTCTAAGACGGAAAATATCAGGTATAGTCTTATTTTAAAGAACATCCACTGAATACAACAGACGATAGAGGACTCTAATGTTAGAAAATAAGGAAAAAGAAAGAAGAAAGAATGAGTATAGATTGTTTTACTGTGAAGAGAAAAAAAGAATCATCATTGTTCTCTTATAATATTGACATTATTTGTCTTCTTATACGGTTACTGTGGTTAACTTATGATAAGCAATGTTAGAAACAGTATAAAAACAATTATTCATTTTATGATGACATACTTCTCTTTTTTTTCAAGTATTTTACAATTATTATCTAAGGAAGTCAAAGTTCTTCCGAGAGATTTCTTTTATGGAAAAGTCATTTTGATTTATATCTATATCCTTATCATTGTTAAATAATAATAATATATCAATTACTCAAAGAAAATAAATAATTGATCAAGATTGATATAGGACAAATTGTCAAGCTCTTTTGTTCTAAATTCTTTCTTTGAATTTTTATGATTAATCAATAATCTGAGTTCTTCATTTAGTTTTTAATATTTTATTACTTACAATATACGAAATGAAATATGTTGCCTAGACAACCTTGAAATACAACAATTCATATAGATTAATCTTATCAGAAGTATATATCATGGAATTTGTTAATATTTTTTTCTTTCAAATATAAGATTTATTTTAGTGTCATATTCTATTCGACTTCTTAGTCCCATAGACAAGTCATATGCATATATTGATGTTTACTGGGTAAATTTTATTTGTAATAACTGATTTTCTTCGATTAGAAATTATTTAGAATGATATAAATTCAACAAATAATATTATTCAGATAATTAAGTCAGCATTCGATTTTTGTTAAATAATTTAATCTTTTTACAAAAATTAGATTTGCTTGTGAATCAACACCTGAACTTCGAACAATATCACAAAAAACATTATTACGCACACATATTGATCTTAATGAGTAAAATCAATATTAATTTAAATTTCGTTTACTTTGTTATATATGTATAGTTTAACAATAATAAAAGCATATGCTGAAGCTTATAATCAAATTGTTAATAATATTTTATCAAATAAAAAACATCATAAAATATCTTCACGTGAACATCTTCGTTTAATTTTAAAATTATCTTCACAAACACAAAATCAATCAACAGTAAACCCAAAACTTCTAACGAATGAATATTCATTTGATTTAATTGATGAATTATTAACGAAATTTTCACTAAGATCTGATGATATATTTATTCATCTTGATTGTTCTTATAGTCATGTATTATTACAAATAGCTGCAATGATTTCATGTAAAAAAATTATTGGAATAGAAAATAATTCATCAATTAAGGTAGATTAAATGAAAATATTTACGATAGAAAATTCTTTTTAGAAAATTGAAGAAAATTTTCGGTTTTGGATGAAATGGTTTGGTAAAAGTTATAGCGATTTTCAAGTAAGAATAGATTCTAGGATTTCATAGTCGTATCTTTCTTGTTTAGATAATTGAAGGAGATTTTTTTGATAAAAATTTCCGATCAATACTCAAATCTGGGAAGTATGAGAAATATTTTTTCATCGATAATTATTTATTTGTATTAGTGTTATTTTTGTTAATAATAAAACATTTTCCAATGATAAAAATCATAATTTAAAAATATGTTTTTATGATTTACAAAGTGGTTCACGAATTATTTCAACAAAACCATTTATTGAATCAAATAATCGAGTAACTGCAAGAAATATCAATGGTAAATGAAATATTTTATCAGAATTTATTTCTATTTAATTGAATATTGAAGATATTGATTCAATCATATCTTTACGTTTAATTGAAAATTTAAAAACAAATACACAATTAACATTTTATCTACATACAATTGATTATTCAAAAGTAAAAATTAAAATTAAATTTATTTTTAAATATTTTCTATTAATTAGATTGAACAATATTTTCATCGAAAAGTGTAATATTGAGATTAACTATAAATGCTTCTTTTTCGTCTAACAAATTTTGCCTAAAAATATTTTGATTCCATTGTAAACTTATGACTATTGATTTAGATAATGCGTAAATGAACTCATAAGAGCTTTTAAAGTAACGCGCAAAATCAAAGGATAATACTGTGCTAATTAACAACAAAAGAATGTATTTTCATCAAAAGATGAAAGACTATGACATCAATAATTCGTCTAAGTGTATTTCTTGTGTAAATTCACCTTTTATCACCATAGAAAAAGAATAAATTTTTATTGGATCGATATGGACATGTTAAATTATTCTGTAGACGATTCCGATTAGCTACATATATATTTTTTTTCTCGATATAATTCAAATGTTATAAGAAAGGTCATACACAGGTCAAAATACGAATACAGAAAAACAAATTTTCTAAGAGACGTTTCCTCTTTTTCTTTTTGTTTATCGATCACCAATGGCAAATCGAATAAATATTTCATTCTATACATTTAAGGTCATCGTTAAAATTGTTTAGAAAGATAATCTGTGTAATTATTCCAGTTGATTTCATTGTGTTATTTTCAAGAAATCTTATCATTGATTAAATCTTTTGAATATATGCAGACAACCTATGTTTATTATAAAAACTCTAAAGCTATTTTGAAGATTGTAAAAGAATATTATTCATATTCATAAAGAACAATGTTTAATTATCTTTAAATGTTAATGTTTATTTATTTCGAGAAAAAAACAAAAACCTCTAAACTACTCATTTGATGCTTTTATCTCACTTCAACACACACAAATGTTATGTTTTGTTTTTTTTTATACAAGTGTAAACAATAGACACACACACATAGACATATAAGCTCGTTTTAATTTTTTTTTTTCATATGAATATCATTGAGAAAAGTTAATATCTGACAACTACAAACTACAGTGATTTAGAAATGTTTTTTTTGTTAATTAATTTTGTATTGAGGTTTTATTTGGCTACTTTTTTTGGTGATGCAGCTTTTTTGGCAGCTGCTTTTGGTTTTGAAGCCTTTTTAGCAGCAGCTGGTTTTTTTGTTGCAGTTGATTTTGGTTTTTTTGGTGTAGTTGCTTTTTTAACTTTTGGTTTTGCGACTTTTTTTGTTGCAGTTTTTTTTGCACCAGCTGGTTTAGCTGCAGTTGTTGGTTTAGCTTTAGCTAAAATAAATTAGATTAAAAATAAGAAATAATTTTATTTATTTCAAAAAAAATTTTACCTTGTTTTGGTTTTGAAGCTTTTTTAACACCAGCTGATTTTGGTGTTGCACTTGATCGTGATTTAGTAGCTTTAGCTTTTTTTGGTTTAGCAGCTGTTGTTGCAGTAGCACCACCAGTAGCTGTTGCTGTTGTTGCAGCAGCAGCATTTGTATTAGCTGCAGTAGCGACCTTTTTAGCTGGTTTTGCTCCAGCAGATTTTGAACGAGCTCGTTTTTTTGTTCCAGCTGCTGCTGTTGATGATGATGCAGCTTTTTTTGGTTTAGCTGATTTCTTTTTGGCTGGTCCATCGCCATTGGTTGCTAATTTAAATGAACCACTTGCACCATTACCTTTGGTTTGTTTAAAAGTTTTTGCTTTAACACCATTTTTAAGAGCTAATTTAAGATGTTGATTAGCTTGAACTGGATCAAGTGAATAATTAGCCAAAACAAATTTAAGAATAGCAGCACGTGAACTTCCACCACGATCATTTAAAGCTTTTAATGCTGATTTAATCATATCCGAATATTTTGGATGAGATGAACCATGTGTTGATTTTCCTTTTGATGGTTTTTTAGCTGCTGCTTTTTTTGGTGATGCATTTGCATTTGCAACATTTTGAACTGATGAAACTGGTGCTGATGTATTTTCTGTCATTTTTGATGTAAAGTTCTATTAGATAAGATAAAATAAATATATAAATAAATAAAATATATTTGAATTAATTTTACCTGATGAGAACTGTTGGGTTTAATAGAAAATTTGTGTTGTGAAAAGTGAAGAGTGAGAGGTGAACTCTAATAAAATAAATTATAATAGAAAAAAAAATAAAGAGAAAAGATATTCTAACGACTTACCTAACGATGTTATTTGCGCTTGTTATATGAAGTTATAGATGATTGTGCATCGATATTTATACATCGTTCGCATCGACTCTCACTTGGGTCATGTCTTTGTTTTAATTCTTTTCTCTTTCCTTTCGTTCGTCTATTCGTAAAATGCGTCTTTCGATGAAGAAAAGAATTTTTGTTCTTTTACATATTATTTAAAATTAAGGATTTTTTTCGAAGAAATTAATTATATTTTATATATCATTGAATAGAAAACTATTTTTTCTACAAGATTATATAAAAAAATTCGAGATTTTATATTGTTTTTCATGTGTTTTAAAGGGTAAAAGTGAAAAAAACATGAATGACATGAGGAGATCTCGAGAATAATTTAGGAAATTTGAATAGAAGGTTTTTATGAAATTAAATAAAAATGATTTTATATGATAGAAAAAAGTTTCCTCTTTCATTTCATATAAAATTTATTAGGTTTCGAATGGGAAAATCGAGCACTTTAAACGAAAAAAGATCGACGATTACGAACAGCACGGATTTTTCATGAAAACTTTTTGTCATAAAATTTCTATAAAATTGTTTTAAATCATTCGATTTACTAATTTCAGAGATACGAATTCATATATTATGAATTTTTATATGAAATATTCGTATTATATTACTTAGATTTTACTAAATAAATCTTATGACTAATATAGAATAAACTCCATTTTCATGTTATGATTGGAAAGAAATGCATATGATTTCTTAGAATTTTCTTATATTTAGAAATCAAAGATTTTCCTTGAATAAATCATCTTTTGCCCAAATTTTAAATTCATTGATTTTGTGCATCTATAATTTAACTGAAAAACTTGAAAATTCTCTTTATTTCATTTCTTTTTTCTCGTATTTTCTGATTAGTCGATATCATAGAATGTTTATCGAGTACAACTGATTAACATATAATCATTGAGATAGGCAGATATTAGATATGACTATTTTTAACAATTCATTTCAAAGTAATATCTTATGATGAGTTTTGACGTATGTATAGTATTCAAATTAAAGCGAATGTTTCTTTTGTATACATATATAACGAACAAGTACATTTTTCCAAAATGTACGAAAAGCAAAGAAAATATAATACTATTATTTTGCACTTTTATTTTGTTTAAATTTAACTTTAAAAAAAGGTTGTTATCGACAGATCTTCTTGTATGTTATTTTATCGATATACACATTTCCAAAATTGATATCAATTGTTATTCAATAACTTTCACACTATGATTAATCGCTTTTTTTTTCTCTCTCGTAATATTTTGTCGTTCTATCAGATAAATATCATATGATGTTGCTTGACAATTTTCATCCATATATGGATATATTTTAACATTTCTTCTCAGACGAAGAAAATAGCCATTCGAGGTCATGATTAAATTAAATCGAAAAAAAAGGAGAGGACAAAATAGAAAGGCCTTCTTATTCATTCCATTCAGCGTTGCATGATTCTTATTAATAAAATTCTATTATAAGTTTATTATATAAAACAATGTTAATTTACAATAAATTAAGTTTATTTACTTATCCATTTATTTATCGTTGTTCTTACGAATATTTTAATTGGATCTGTAAATTCAAATAAAGCTATGATGACAAATACTAATGATACATCAACAAATAAAAAAGCAATACGAAAATGATATTGTGGTGGATTAGTAAAAAATGACATAAAAAAAAATATTGTGTAAGGTAAACCAAGTGTTATAAGAACAATAACAAGTAAAACAATTCGACGTACCATTTTTAATTCTCGTTGTGCACGTAATAATTGATTAACTGGTGTAACAACTTTACTCATTTCTTGAATATATCGAACTAATTTAAAATAAATAATTATTATCATTGTTATAGGATTTAAATAAGCCAAAAAACATGTATAAAATATAAATGGATATAGATGAAGAGCCATATGACATACTTGATTATGATTATTATATGTTATTTGATTAGTAAATAAAAATGGAAATGGATGAATTATAGAAATAATCCATGTTAAACAAATTAATAAAATTTGAAAATGTGCTGATTGAAAAAATCTTTCAGAAGGATAAACAACTTTTATATAACGATAAATACTTTGTAATAGATAAGAATGACTACGTACTGCAGATACAGCATAGCTCATATAACCACGAAAAATACAATGTGAATCTTGATATGAAATTTGTTTAATATCATTTTGAAGTGTAAATATAACCATACTTAACATAACACATGCAAATATTATTTCAGATAAAAATGAATTACAAAGAAGTATCATTGATACTGTTCGACATGTTTTATCAAAAATAAGAATTAGTAAAAATATCAATGCAAATAGAGCAACGGAACCAGTACAAATAATCATTACAATATCTATTGGAATAAACCATGATTCAGTAGTTATTTCAATTGAAGTATTCATAAATGAGATTATTTTAATTTCTAAAATAAAAATAATATAGAGACTATTAAACATAAGTAGAATCAGCGGATGTACAAAATTTGATAAGTAGTATACTAGAACACGTTCCTATGCTTGTATTTGAAGATAGAAAAGGAAAACCTATTATGTATTGACATGTAAAATAAATATTAATGGTGTCTCAAGGAGTAAATAGAAATGAAGCAAATATAATGAACAGAAAAGTATCTATCGTACTCTCTATTTATAAACGATTCAATAATGAGGTTTATATGACGTTTCGAAGGAAAATATTTATTTCTTGATGTTGTTTGTGTATGAAGTAAAACTATAATGTACTCACCTAGTACAAATAAAAAAAATTTCTACTGTAAGAGTCTAGATATTTAGATATTCTGACATGAATATGTTGCTAATCTCTTGAATTACGAAATATTCATGTCTACTTCACGTTTACATAAAATAGTAGATTATTTATTACATACAGAATATATAAGCAAAATAATTAAATTTTTCAAATGTCAATATGAATTAATATTAAAGTTTTGAAACTTTCATTTTGAATTAGAAATCATTGTTTTTTTTTATAAATATACTTAAACATATTTCGAAAGATTTTATTTAATCTACCAACCTTCAAGTTGTTCAACAATCATCTGTTATTATTCTTCATCAGATGTTAGTGATGTCAGATCTCGTTTTCTTTTCCTCTCGAAGAATAACCTAGAGTTAATTCACGTTTATAGATATGTAATTAATTCTATTCTATAATATCTCAAGAGAAACAAATATAATCATAAATATAGCTAGTTAAAGTTGTAGATCAAAACCTAAAAAGAAAACAATGTCATATATATGAATGCCTACGCTTATCTAAAGTTTAATAATAGTAATTGTGTAGAATAGTGCATTTATTACTAAATGGGATACACATTAAAAATTAAGATGTAAATAAAATATCATGAAGAAGAAAATATCATTCTTTTATTGCTATTTATATCTGTTAGTATTACATATGTCGTTAAGTAATGAAATGAAAGTTAAAAACCCTAGTCGAAAAAAAAATATAATATAGATAAGTATTGTATCGAAATGATGAGTGTAAAAAAAAGTTTTGTGAAACACGATTTAAAAAGAGTGTTATAGTATATACCCACTATCGATCTGCAACCTAATCTTACGGGCCGTGACGAACATTTTATTAATTAATCTTGTAATTAATAAGAGTTAATAATAGATACATATGAAAACTTTTCCTGTGATTAAGAAAGACAGCTAGATCATGTTTCACATTTTAATCCCGTCGGGAATTGCGCTAATAGACATTTTATGATATGGCAATGATTGTATTTAAACTGTTTAGAGATCTTCAAAAATTGTTCGATTCGATTATAATTTAGATACTAGTTAAAAAACTATGCGTAAGCCTATAATGGTTACGAAATATTTTTGCATAATAGTAACATATACATCTTAAGAGCCGGAAATTCATGACATTGATGATTATAAACAATATGAAATATCACATCAGCTTAATTGAATATACCAACTGATTTCAAAACTTTATCTTACACTCAATGACTTATGCTCATTATAATGTTTAATATTTTGTACTTGGAAGTCTACTATAGTTTAGGCGAACTTCTATTATACCCATTCATACACTTTTTTTACTCAGTTAATCTGTAAAAACCTTATTCTAATTCTTATCTTCTTACAATATTATTAAAATTGACATGTGTACGTGCTGTTTGCTAGTCAGTTGACTTAAATATCAGTGACATTTTATTTTCATAGAATGTATCTTTTCTTTTTTCTTTCTCAACATACTCATTAATTATACACTGAAAAAATAATATTTCTAATTAGATTGACAAGCAGAAAACTTTCATAAATGTTTTACTTACATGAAGAGAATAAGATCAAAGTTTTTACTTTAATTTTCAAAGAGAAAAGTACTTATTGTATCTTGTAGTAGAAAAATATTTTAAAGAACATGTGATCATTTTGATTCTTTCCAGATAAAAGCAAAGAGTGCAAAAAAATTAGTTATTACTGTGTTCTCGTGCATAGAAAAAAATCATTTTAATCTTGAAAGAATCTTGATAATGACAGTGCCAATATGTTGACTTTGTTATTTCATAGGATATAAAACATGACTTTATTTTATGTTGTTAATATCAAAATATTTATCTTTTTTTCCATAAACAAAATTTTCTTAAACTCATTAGTATGATATTATATTGAACAAATAGTTTTTTAGAATTGAAATGTCGATATTTTATAAATTTGGTATTTCATAATTAAATAATTGAAAATCTGGTTTATAATAATCAATTAAAATTTCAAAACCATCATCATTTTGAATTGTATCTCGAAAAAATTGAATTAATTGAGAATCATATAATAAAATTTGTTTTTTGGGTTGTTTATCAATTTCTTTCGATGGAAATTTTAAAATAATTTTATTGGAATTTTGATTTAATTTTTTTAATAGAAATTTTTTATCTTGATGAAAATTTTCTATTTTACCAATAAAATTGTAATTAATTGAACAAAATGCACATCGTTGAACAATTTGTTCCCAATGACTATTAATTAATTGATTTCTTTTAATTGAATCAATAATATATAAAAGAAATGTACGAAAATCTAATTTAATATCATTTCTTCTTATTGTTAATAATGTTTGATTCGTATTCATTTGTAATAAAATATCTTCTTCTAATTGTTTCCAACCAGATAAAGTATCCTCAATATGATTATTAACAAATTTATCATAATAAACTGAATAAATACGTTGAAATGGATGACGAACAAGAAGAAATTTAAATAAATTTCTATTAGAATTATTTAATATAAATTCAAAATTAGTTTTTGTTAAATAATATTTTTTAAAAAAATCTTTATGATCAAGCCATATTTGTTTTCTATCAAGATTTGTAAATGAATTCGATGGATTTAAATATCGATAAAGAAGACGTCGAAGATTTGTTGATGCAGCTTTGGGAACATCACAAAAAAGAATATTTAATGTTGGAATATAAACTAAATTTGTATAAAATTCTTTACTTGATGTTATATTATTTATAAGACAATAATTAATTAATGCCGGATTTTGTTCATTGCTTTGTAGTATTAAAAAAATGATAAGAAAACATGAAAGACTAAGATTTAAAATTAATAGAAAACGTCGATGTCGTAACATGTGATTAAATATATTTGCAAGTGAAAAATTTTCGTTCTCTTTCATTTTCTTATGAAAGTAAATAAGACATTTGATGTTTTTCTTTTTCAACAAGATTAAAATATAGAAAAAAAAATTTTGAAGGACAAATAATTGAGTCATAGTCTTATACAACAGAAATAGAAAGGATGGTAACGCATAAGAAGCCAAATCGGTCCGTTAAATTATATACAAATTGAAACAACATGCTCAAACTAACATTTTTGCTCATTAATTCATTAGTTAATCCTATCATTGTCTACTCAGTTCTAGAATAAGTTGATAAGAGAAAAATAATTATATAACTAAGTATCTAATAGCTGTTTGATAGAAGTTCACTAATATATATATATGAGTCAGCAATCGATTATTTGATTTAGTGAGAAAGAGATATGATATACTCATAAGGACTATTAAAATAGTTCTTATATTTATCATCAATTTTTATCTTTTAACAAATAATTTCTTATAAAAACTGAAGATACCTAAAGTCGAATATTACTCATTGGATAGCTCATGTGAATAGCTACAGATCGAAGTATATCCTGAGGGTGTGGGTGTGGGTATGAGCGTTAATGTCGAAGTGGGTGTGGATTTGATATAGATGAATAGTACCAGCTCCCACACCCTCAGTGATGTTACTCATTCAAACATTTTCTTCACATCGTTTTCGAAAATAAAAAAATACATAAGAATGACAACCATTCTTCACCGTCGGTGGGACTTTTTTCTTCGTTCGATAAACATGAATTATAAAAAAGTGTTTGTTTCTTTTCTGTTGTCGTGGTAAGATTCTCTCAGTTTGTTTGCTTTTACATCAGTTATTAGTCTGCTTGAAGAATGTGGAGATTCTGCCAATAAAAGAAAAGCAACTATTTGAGAAGAGAGAATACAACGTGCTTCGAGCGTCATTTTTCATTTTCATTTCTATCGTCAGGGTAAGTTTTGATTGTAGAAATTTTTTAGTGTTTCTTCTGTTGTGATATATTCACTCTGGATAAAATCTGTGTTCTACTGAACCCCCATAAAAGGTTCCGTCGTTACGAAAAAGACTACAAACATGTTTATCGTTTTGAAATCATTAGAGGATCGTCACGTATATCGGTAAAAAGATCCTTCATCCTACGAAATCTTCTTTTTAAGTTCAGCACACAAAAAATAGGTTTCGTAGCCAAATGCCAAAGGACGTATATTGGTCTCTTTTAATTTTCATTACTAAAATAATTGTTTCGTACTTAAATTGATAGATTATAGCTTTCTGATCATTTAAATGCTAAATCGAATTTATTTCTATAAGATTTTAGGTGAGATCAGTGCCTATTAGTTTGTCAATACCCCTACCAAAGATTCTACTCATTTTTTTCATCATATATAAATTACAATTACATTTTTGTCACATTTCTTTAATATATCATTCAATAGATCTTTTCAAGCTAGGCATAATGGGCCTAATGAACATAATGGGCCTTATAGGCATAATGGGTCTAATGAACTTAATGGGCCTAATAGGCATAATGGGCATAATAGGCGTAATGGGCATAATGGGCTTAATAGGCATAATGAGCCTAATAGGCATTATAGACACCATTGGCATAATACGCATCAAGGGCATAATGGGTATCATGGGCCCAGTAAGCCTAATGAGCCTAATGGGTATAACAGGCATAATAAACATAATGAGCGTAATGGGGATAATAGACGTAATGGGGAAAATAGGCGTAATGGGCCTAATGGGCATGATGGGTGTAATAGTTATAATGGGCCTAATGGGTATAATAGACATAATTAATATAATGGACATAAAGGACTTGATGAGCATGATGGGCATATTAGGCGTGATGAGAGTGTGAGCTGTGCTTGCAAGCGTATATATATATATATATATATATATATATATATATATACTGTTTCTTTTTTTCTGTTCTATGTGTGGTTCCAATGACTGCATATATATTATATATACATATTTATACATGCATCTTTTTTGTTTTCTTCTTTCTCTTTCTATGTTTTTAAATATATATAAATGTATTCATATATATTCAGTTATTGTTTTCCTTCTCTTCTGATCCTCCTTTTGATTCTTGCCTGTGTTATTCTTCATTTGTTGACGTAGTAGAAGTTATCAGCGGATTCGAGTATTTCCTGCTGACATTCGCCTCTGAAATTGTGATGACTCTAAAAGTGGTTATGATGGATGCAGAATTAAATTCTGCATCTGGTGATGCCACTTGAGAGGGGGGGTCGTTGACCAAAACGTGGGGGTTCCGGGTGAAATACTGGGTGGAATTCCGGTTTTCACTAGTGATCCTTGCAGACATTCGCCTGTGGACTTGTGATCCGACCAAAAGTGGTTGTGATGGATGCAGAATTAAATTCTGCGTCTGATGTTACCATTTGAGAAGGGGTTCGTCGACTAAAAAATGGGGGTTCTGGGTGAAATACTGGGTGAAATACTGAATGGAATAGTAGTTTCACCCAATGTGCTTGGCACATATAAATTGCTGTCCGAGTGGAATGTGTATAGTTGATCGTGCGACATTCAGAATGATAGGTTGACGAATTGTGAACTAGTACTGATTATAAACTTTGCGCGTAAAAAGTTTGTAAAACTTTTAAATATTAAAATTTTAAATATTTTCCAAAATTTCGTAAATTCGTAGTATTCCTGAAATTAAGAGAAATATATTGACAAATAAACAGGAGTCTGAATTCTTTGATTGGAAAAGTGAATAGTACTTGTCGACCTCCTAATATTAATTCACTGACATATCCTTTCTTATCAATGAGAAGAGAATAAATCAGTAATCAACTTTCTATATATCGTTGGAAATTATTATAGAGATAGTTTTACCAGATATGTGTTCATACTTTACAATGTTAAAAGATGAGCAGAAGAGAAGACATCTACTTTCGTGCATGATTGAAAATTCTCCTGGATTTTTATGGCAATAAAACTATTCAGACATTAGAGAAGACGAATTGCGGGCCTTGGTTAGTGGTAGGTGTAGGTTTATTAACCCATATTATAGGCGCATGTCAGGAATATTAAGCTTCCAACCGAATCGATAATGAAAGAAGTGAAAGTAGAATACTGTGGTTGTTTCATGTATTGTTAATTATATAGAATTCAGATCGTAGTCTTGTGTTAACAATTTGACTGGAAACTCCGTGGAAAGTGAACTTGACAAGGCTTGAAGTTTTAAAGCGCTAAAGACGTTTGGTAAATAAGATGTGTGACAGGGTTCTAGTATGACGTGGGTGATGTGTATAGAATGCATTTCGTCTACTTTGGTCGACGACAAACTATGGCATAATAGAAACGTTTTAAGTACATTGATATTTAGATTGTTTCTAACTATCTGTAATGAATTCAAAAAAATACACTGTAAACTAGAAAATAAGTTATAGAGTTTTATCAAGGATATTCTAGAAATGCGTACATGAATTCACTGATGAATTTCGAAATTTTTCAAAATAAGATATTTAAAACATGAAAAATATGAATTTTGATTTTCTAATTTGAAAACTGAGAATGAATTTGCATAGGCATTCCTAGAATGTCGGATTCTATCTAGCAATTCGAGTATATTCTAAAAAGTAGAAAATCAAATTCGATTTTCTCTTATAAAATGAAAAACCAGTTATGACAATTTAGTGAAATAAGTTATTATTCATTTGAACGATCAGATGATCTAAAAAGAAGATATAAAAAAATAATAATTTAAAAACGAAACTTAGTGTTCATTTGGACGATCGGACAATCCAGAAAAAAAGAAAACATAATAATTATGATAATTATAAGTTCATTGATTATTTGGACGATTGGATGATCGAAAGAAAAAAAAAAGATAGCTAGTTTGAATAAAAAGATATTGTTTATTGAAACGATCGGATGGCTTAAAAAAGAAAAAAAATATTGAAAATAAAAACTTACTGTTTACGTGAAGAGTTAGGCGATTTAAATAAAAAAATAATAAGTTGAAATAAAAGTTTTTTATTTCATTAAATTCAGAAATGAAACATTTTTATGCATGAACATAATATGAATTCATTTCATTATACGAGTCACATGTTACATGTCAAACCTAGTGATCAATATTATTGATTAATTTTTTAAGATGAGAATAGAAAGTATGACATGTCCCATTTAATGCAATGATTTTCCTAAATCAAAGTTGATTTTCGATTTTTATTCACAATTACTCTTTATTTTCTCCTTTTTAGAAAATTAATCTTCTCGAAAATTAAATTTCATTTGTATAAATTCAAAAATCAAGCATTTTCATATTTATAGAAATTCAATGATTAAATCAAAAATTTATAAAATGCTTATTCTTATTTAAGATCGATTTTCCAAAAAGCAGAGTTTAAAAAAATTACGATGTAGAAAATTGATTTCTGATTTATTCTTTTCTCATTAATTATAATGAATATTCTCTTTCTCGTAGAGAAGAGTCCAGTAAACATAAATTGTCTGCTTGCTTGTATGTCCGCAGGGTCAAAAAAACATTGAAATTTAATTTGTCAGATACTTCCGGAAAACTTTGACTGGGGGGGGGGGGGGGTAATCGAGGGCGGGGAACTTGAATCTTAGGTTAGTTTATTAAAATCAATTAGTTAATAATCTGTTAATAATTGATATTATAAATTTTTGAAAAAAGTTTGACCGAAGGGTAATCGAGTGCCAATAATTCGAATGTGAGGTTAATTTTAGTTAAAAATCAATTAACAATTAATTAATATTATTAATCTTAAAGATAGCTCCAAGAAAGTTTTACCAGAGGGTAATTCGAGAATCGATTTTTTAGAGAAGACATTTTTGGGGCATTTCGATGCGGAGACATCGAACCTGATCATAGTTTTATTAAATAATTTTATGTATCACTTTTTTAGGGAGAGAACCAACTTTTATAAAAAAAAACTTTCATAAGGGGTGACCGAAGGGTAAGTGGGGTGGAAGAACGCAAATCTGGTGTTAATTTTTCCAAACTGTATAAGCAAAAAGTTTAGTATTGTAGAATACGATTTCTACGAGAAAGAGCTGAGCGAGTCCGCAAGACGAGCGTTACTTGTTGAGTATGATAAAAAATATTCCAAGAACGTTCATACGAATTCGTCAACAAATTCTTATTTTCTTAAAAATACGATATTCAAAACAGTAAAGATTACAAGTTCGATTTCCTCAATAGAAACCCGAGAGTCAATTCGTATAGGTATTCCTAGAAATCTGGATTATATTCATCGATTGGAACATTTTCTATGAATTTGAAAGTCAATTAAGATTTTCTGCTTCTAAAAGAAAATGTTTACAATAAAATAAATAGAGCATTATAATCCTAACTTTAACAAATTTATAATAATGAATTCATATAAATACACCTCAAAAAGACTAATGGATAGTTCCAGTTTTGGTATAAATGCGTACTAAACATGTTACAGAAAATAGTGACTCCATAACGACTCTATAGACTGACTTATATATGTGAATAGACAATGACTCCATAATGAGCATTGTTCAGATTACTTCTTCCAAATCCAACTTAATTTTCGAATGATATTCACACCCAATAATGATATTTTTCCGCTTTTAAAGAAAATAATTTTTTTAAAAGTCTCAGGAAATATCTACAACGTCAAACATCAAATACTTTCTCAAAATTATATATTCCATAATCCGCTAAAAAAGTTTACTAAATTCTTTCGCATAATTCAAGTCAATTTTTCACAAAATGGAATTTTAAAAAAATTATAGCGCACCCTTACTTCGAAATTTTAGAATTTCCAAATTTTAGTAATTTTCACAAGCGCTGCTTAAAACCAGTTCTAATTTACAATCTGCCACCACAATAGTGTCCCTTACCCCCAATCAAGAACAGACAGAGCACAGGGTCAGACATGTATATCCGCAAGAATAATTCGCTCAAATAGTAGATTCACCCAGTATTTCACCCACAACCCCCATTTTTTGGTCGACGACCCCCTCTCAAGTGGCATCACCAGATGCAGAATTTAATTCTGCATCCATCATAACCACTTTTAGAGTCATCACAAGTTCAGAGGCGAATGTCAGCAGGAAATACTCGAATCTGCTGATAGCTTCTACTACGTATTTGTTGTTATATTTTATTGATTAGCATCAATAAGATTATTATATTCATCCTTGTCTACCATTCATCATTATTCCCAAATTACGGTAGGCATTTTTCGTAGTGAGTTTTCTCGTAATAATCTATTGATCCCGCCTATCTTGCTCATTATTCATTTTATTATGTAATAATATTTAAATAAAATCGCTAACGGAAATTTAAATGGATAATACAGATCGTATAACTGCTATACCGAAATCATTCTCACGTGGTTCTTCATAGGAACAATACGCGATAGATGCTGATATATTTATATCAACAAAAATTCAACCAACAACTACAAAAAAATTTCATAATAAAGATAGGAGAAATGCTATTATACCGACACCAAATGGACCAAAAAATGAACAAGATTTATTGACTATGCATAGCAAAGAGAAGACTAATAATTAAGAAAGAATTGTTACATTAATAGATAATCGTAGTGCATCATGTGAAAAATGAGATCTTGATGGAATTGCTAATACTACCAATGAATCAGTCCATCAAGATCAAAAGCTTTTTGTATTGTTGACCAAAATATTTTTCAACAAAATAATCTTGGTAAAATTGATAAATCAGTATGAAAGCAATACGATAACAACTACAGTTAATCATTCAACAAGAAAGTCTAATGTAGATGATAAATTAGAAAATCGAGTACACAGTGAAGATGAAAAGAATGATGAAGGTTTTGATGATTTCATCTTAAAACAATTTTGTTCCTTTCACAGGAAAAAAGAATATATTACGATGGCTTGAAGAAACCGAAAATAATTTAATCGTTTTCGTATTGTAAGAAACCTCCGTTATGTGACTGTTCCTTTGCTAGTTGAAGGCGAACCTCGATATAGATATATTAAGCATCGAAAGCAATACGTAGCTTCGACGACTTTAGTGAATTCCTATTGTTACATTATGATACAGAGATTGAGTCATAGCACTTATCTGAATCATCTCAACTTGTTGTTAGTAAGTCATCTACAGTATCTACATCTTGTCAAACTAATTCAGTACCAAAATCACATTCGTCTATTATTAATAACAGTAATACGTCAATCATCTATATTCGCTAACGATGATACTCACGATGCTGAAGTCACTAATAATAATGGTGGGAAATCAGTCATAAAATCAACAATAATTTCTGATAGTTTCGTTAATTTTAGAACTGATCAAACTTTAAGTGATTTATATAAGGCTATTGTTGGAGATTTAATCAAAAATCCTAAAACATTCAAAGGAAATAAAGATGATGTCAATAAATGGTTCGAAGATATTGAACATCTGCTGAATATAGCACATATCTCAGATGCTATTCGATTAGATATTATTTTATATTCGTTATGTGGTGATGCTTTGGAATGGTTCAAATATAATCAATCATCATTTACTACATGGAGTGTTTTTGTCTGTGAATTAAAACGAGCTAGCTTTTAAAAAACTAGAGTCTTATTCTCAAGAAGAAAATCAATCTATTCGTGGTTTTTT
>CAJNOI010000159.1:856-14802 GCA_905250115.1 Adineta steineri
ACACACACACCCACACCCACACCCACACCCACACCCACGCTCACTCATACCTACACCCACACCATGATATCTGGCACAACATATACTTCACTGTTCGAGAATACCTGCCCTTGGTTAGTCTTAAAAATATTTTTAGCTATTTCTTTATTTTGCTACTTATTCGTTAATGACGACTTTGCATAATAAATTTTCATTTTTATAGTAAAGTATTCTTGTGACTTTTGAAGTGATCAAAAACAAATATTACACTCTTCAAAAGGTTGATTCTTTAAAAGATGAATTTCAAGTCTTTGTTTCATTGGTTTATTCGAAAAGTATTCAATTATAATCTTTTTATGCTCGAAGAAGATGATTATGTTGACGATGATGAAGTACAAGACCCAGTAATTGTTCTTAAACACCAAAAATATAAAACATGGCTATACGTTCTTCTTCTCGTGGGTAAGTCACATACACGTTTTTCATTCTTTAAACGTATATTTATGTTTGAATCGATGACTGATTTTCAACTTCCTCTTCTACAAATTTATTTGAATTGTTTGGACCATATTTATATGATACCTATTCCATAGTTACCAATTTCAGGCAAATTTATGAAAAAATCTATTCGAAAAGCAGAACTCAGATATTAGCTTTGATATTGTTGAGAATATATACACGCATACGCATAGATCCACGTCTTCCTAAGTATTATTCTGGAAGTTTCTCTATGGAAGTGATATTATATATCCCGAAGATAATACTTTTTACTAAAATAGGTCGATCTTTATATCTGAACTAACTAAAGTTGAAAGCTAAGGCACAACAATCAATATGACTATCAGGAGTGTCTGCAGTACATTAATAAATATAAATAAACTAGACATTAGTTGAAATTTATTATTTCTCTTAGCCTTAAATATGAACAAATTGGGAATAAAAGATATCTAAAATAATACTATTTAGAGTCGTAGGAAATGTTAAATACCATTTATATGTGACTGGCTTTTTTTAGAATGACTGCAGAATAATATGACACATTTTTTAATTGTATTTGTGGATGAATTTCAATATCAAATATAAGTAGTTGCATAATTTTTCTTATTTATTTCAGTGTCTTTATATATGATTTTCTACGCTACTTTGATGAAGACAGAATCTTCAACAGTTACTGTGTCTGATATTACAATTGTCAAATTCAATGAACTTTACTCAAAATATAAGGAAACTCTTTCATGTCCATGTTCAACAACCAGCATATCTTATAAAAATTTTGTTTCCAGTACAATCAAATTTCATCCTGTTTGTTCAAGTCGTTTCGTTAGTCAAGAATGGATTCATGCATTATATTTATCAAATGCAAGCCGATATAGAGTGTCGGATTTTCGAACAACAGCTAGTTCTCAGGTAGGTTAATATTAGCTACTCAAAAAAAAATTATTGAGCTGATTGTCGCACAGTTCTTCATAAGAGATTTAGTATTCTAGTTTCAGAATTGATTTATATCATATGAGGACAAACAAAAGAATTTACCTCATTCAAAAACAAGAAATACTACATATTAAAAAGCTAAAAATTGTGTCCAGAAAAGATGAATTCAGGCACACGCTCATCTCATCCTCATCCTTCCTTCCTAAATCTACATCCACTCTCAAGATTGATTTTGTTTTTATTTAGTTTGAAATTTTGTCCAGTTTTTGTTCATTGGCTCACGACATAGTTAATCTTACTGAAAATGATGTTGGTAGTAATAAATTTGTTACCATTTATCTTCTCCATGGTATACAAGTTGAACACGAAGTGAATGTCATCATTGAATCTTTTAAGAAAAGTGCATCTGCTCGAATGATTATGTTCTTGGACTATTTTCGATCAACTATTCAAGGAAACTATTTAATTTCAGCTCTTAATACGAATTTAATAGTTGAACTACGCTCCTATCTTATGGCGCATCCAGTTCCATTGTTATATTCAACGAAATACACTCTTACACCTGATAGCAAATTGTCCTGTAGCAGAGATAATCCCACTAGTGCGGCCACTCTTAGCCCAGTACTATCTGAATCTGAGTCTAGTTATCTCAATATTAACTTTAAAGATCTGTCAAATTCTACAATTGTCAGTGGATTTTTCGCAGGATGTACTCCTCTTGAAGCTCTTCTTCGAAGTACACTCGATTGTTTGTATGAAATCGAATGCTTGGAATTATTGTTCGATTATTTTCCACGTTTGAACCATGTATGTATGAAACTATCTTAATTTGCATATACATTCATTTTATTTAGTCGCACATAAATTGGACCGACTCTATTCTAACTGCGAATCAACAAAATCTTTCTTTTAACGATTATTTGAATGAAATGTTGATTGAAAAATGGTTACCAGCAATAAATTATTCAATGTATTTTGATCAATGTAATCCTTCATTATGCACATACACAAAAACACATCGTGCTGAATTCATTTATGCAATCACTCTTTTCATTAGTCTCTATGGTGGTCTCATTATGATACTTCGTTTAACTGCATCATTCATAGTAAATATCTCTTTGAAAATGAGACACCGTTTAAGAAACATAAATTTCAATTTTGGTATGTTTTAAAATAAATAAAAAAATAAATACCTCATGATAAATAAAATTTATATTTAATTCATAGCGCGTCAAAACATGGGTTGGAGTAGATTTACTCAATCGATGAAACGAATAAACTTATTTAAGAAGGCCGATGATCGAACAGAAAATAGTATTAAACAACAAAAGATTACCACATATGTCTATTTGATTTTACTAACTGGTATAGTTATATTTTACTGTACATAACTTTGTTTTTTGCTGAACACATACATAGGCTATGAGAATTAAATGCATCTTCATCTGTAATACTAGTGATTCTTTTACGAGATCTTGAATAAAAGAGATTAAATATCTTCGTTGAAATCTATGTTAGTAAACTTCTCAAATTCCTCATTTAATGTCTTTCGTCAATAATAAATGATAACTTTCTATTGTTCAATGCTCCTCAAGATCTTCCTGTCAAGAAGATATCTATAATAACATATTCACTGCTTTATTTTTCTCATTAGGTTCAATTATTATTCTTCTTCTCTTCACTACATTGAGTACTCAAACAGTTACAAGGACTATTTCAAATCCGTCATTTATTACTTATAAAAAATTACAGATTTCGTACTTCGCCACACTCACTTGTCCTTGTTCAACTCAAACAATCTCGTATCGTTCATTCGTTTCATTATCTTCAACCTTTCATCAAGTATGTTCAAGTATTTTTATCAGTGATCATTGGATTTCGTTATGGGATGAATACATGATTCCGGAGCTTCATAATGATTGGCGTATGCAGGCTTCGTCACAGTTTCGATTGTTGGCCGATCTTTGCAACCTAGCTAATAAAACGATTCATGACGCTGTCGACCGTTTTTTGACACAATTCTTCATCGCTTCAACTGTGTTCAATGAAACTGATTTCGATACACAACTAAATGTAACACTCGAGCAGTTGTATCAGTCGACGCTTTTTTACTTTACCCTTCAGAACGACGTTGTACGACTTTTTACACAGATCGATCAGCCTTATATGAGACCAGCTGTGCATCATAAGGATATCGATAGCAATGATTTAGTCATGAACCACATAAGAAATGAAAAGAGCAATCAACACTTAGTACCGGTATGTTAATATTCAAAATAATAAAATGTTCTATTCCCTTTTACGAATGATAGTATATCATCGAACATAATAACAGAAGCAAGCAAAACCGTGTGCAGTTAGAACAGACTAGAGCAACGGAAAACTAACTGATCAATTATCATATAAAATATATTCATTAAAGCATTATTCTATTTAGAGAACATATAAGAAAGTATCTATATGATATTTATCTGATATAAATATTCTGTAATAAAGTCGATACATATGTGTCTGATATACTAACTTCTTTTCAACACAGTAACTTCAAATAACAGATAATATTAAGTAACGACATTCTGAGACAATAGTTCAAAACGCTGCTTCTGCATAAACAATGTTAAATGAAGTTATGAATATGTGAGTCGATTTAAGTCAGGCTAGGAAAGTCAGCCTATGAGCTGTTACATCATGATTCGATTTGAATTGACCTCAATAGCTTGCCTAGAATATCTGTCTAAATGGATATAGTTTCTAACAAGCCGTTTTTTTAGAATACATTCATCAATACATTGTATATAATCGTTATTGTATTTTCCAGAATTTTTTTATACGAAGAATGTTCTTACGGATTTTTTTTCTAGGGAAGCTTTCCATTATTAAAATAGAGGAATATTGATCACTCAATATTGATTGATAGTAGAACATGAATTTTTCTTTATTTTTCTAGTTATCATTTATTTTGTCTGAAATTAAACAAATAAATTCGACATCGATCAGCTGTGTCTGTGCCACTAATCCTGATTGTCAAACTGCAGCCGTCATTTACGGCGATTATCCTGATGGTTTTACTTATTTAGACACGAATGTTATTTATAAAATACCAGGTTTTATCAGAGGCTGTCTTAACAGTGACTCTCTTCTACAATCGACTCTGCAATGTCTATATACAGAATCAAATTCAGATTGTTTTGCAAGACTACTGATTTACACATCAGTGTTCCATCCAATATTTGAACCAAATAGATCTGCGCTTGATCTACATCCACTTGTTTCTGATCCAACACGGAGTCGTTTTCCTCCAAATACTTTAATATCAATTATCTTTAAAGAAATGATGCTGGAACAGTGGAATTCAAATTCATCGTATGAACAGTTTTACAAATCATGTGCACCAAAGTATTGTACTTATCGTCAGAAAATTCGCACAAAGACTATTGTGGGAATATTTATAACATTGTTGTCCACGATCGGTGGTCTTGCTGTTTCTCTACGTTTTATCACTCCTTATTTTGTCAAATTGCTTTTCAAATTATGGACAATGATACGTAAAAGAAAACAAAAACAACAAGAACAACAAGAACACCAAGGTAGTCATTGAATAGTAGGCGTGTTACTTTATATTTACTTTATAAAATAAAGATAAAGAAAAAGTTACTTTATTTTCAAGAATAAAGTTAAAATAAAGAATAAAGAAATTTTTTTTTCTTAAAAATCTAAAGTTTTATCTTTTACAGATAAGCCGCCAAATATTATAAGGACACAGACTAAAAAAGATTCCGGAAAGAAGTTTTTTCCACAAATCTCTTATGCTTCACATTCATTTGCTAGTATTATTCTATATTAGACTGTGACTCGTGATCAGAAAAAAACTGCGATCAATATTACCTCTTTTTATATCAATTAGATATCTACTTACTAATCACTTGAAAATATTTTCTTTATTCTTTATTTTAACTTTATTTTCACAAATAAAGATAAAGATTGTCGTTACTTTATTCTTTATTATAAAGAAAAATAAAAATAAAGTAACATCCCTATTGAATAGATATCTATGAAAAAATAAACAAGGAGTAGGGTGTGAGTGTGGGTATAAATGAAATCGAATGACTACACACCCGCACCCTCAAATATTTGTTGTCTTACATAAAGCAAAATTTAAATTTGTTTCAACCACCTTATTCGGTTGAAAAATAGTAGGCTTTATATGAACGAAGAAGATGTATAATTTGTTTTTGTGTGTATAGTTCATCAAAACTGGTGCGACCGATTCAGAAATACTATGCGAAGTTTGATTAATCTTTTACGTACCACTTTGACTGATCTAAACATATTCTCATTACGTGATATGAGCAGTGGTATGGATCGAATAACAGCTAAACGTCTTGGTCGATGGGCGACTCGTCTCTACATTGCTTTATTCATCAGCGGTCTCAGTATTCTCACCATCTACAGCGTAGTTCAACCACAAGTAGTGACGAAGACTTTCAATAAACCATCTTTTAGTATTTATACTGATTTACAACAAAAATATGGAGATAAATTAAAATGTCCATGTTCAGTGATTGCATCGATTTATGATCAATTTATCGAAATTGAACCAATATTTCATGAGGTAAAATAAGATTATACTAATCTGCTAAATATAAACGATAATCGATATAGTCGCGGTTCTTCTCTTCGTCTCTATTATAAATCTTAGTAAGCGAAATGAATAATATCTTTAATAAATATGTTGATAGTTGACTAAATAAAAAGATACTTATCCTGTGAGAATTTTGTTGTGGACGTTTTATATGAAAATTGAGAATAAAGTTTTCTCTCTCTTTATGTCTTTTGTTATTTATAGATCTGCTCGAGTCCATTTGCAACAAAGCAATACCGCAATGAACTTATAGCTGGTCTAATCTCTAACTTGTCTATTTATGTATCAGGAGACTATCGCCGTTTTCTTTCTGCTCATTTACAAGCTTTGCAAGGATTATGTGAACTCTCTAAAACATCAGTATACGATTCTATTAACCAGTTTCGTACTTCACTGTTTGTTACTTCTCAACTTCTATCGAAAATAAATTTTGATGATCAGCTTGGTTCGTTAATCGAACAAACCAAATCCAATGCTCCTACTACAATCCGTCGACATCTCTTCTTAATTCGAAATATCAATCATGGAAATGCTTACATGTCAACGTATGGAACAAATTTCGAATATATTGGTGCTCCAAATGCACCTACATATTCTTATGCATCTACTCGAGCTATAATCTATGATGAATGTTCTTGTGGATTGCATCTAAATTGTACAAGTCAAGCAAATTTTATCGAATCAAATTCATCTAAACTGTTTCCAGTCAAAGGCTTGAAAATAGGTTGTACTCCAAGCGAATCATTTCGTGCTTCAACTCTTGAATGTTTTTATGATCGTTCATGTATTGATCTCATTCATCAATATACTAATTATACGAGATCTCACAATCCTGTCTTGAACATGACGAGTCGTTACTCAATAAACACTACTATAGCTGAACTTATTGATAATCTATTCATAGAACGATGGGCGACAAAGATGAATTATTCATCTTATTTTCGTGAATGTTCTCCACTGTATTGTTCATATACTTATATTCAAAAAAAAAGCAGCTTTATCTATACAATAACTATCTTACTTGGTCTTCAAGGTGGTTTATCAATTGTTCTTAAATGGCTTTGTCCTAAAATAGTTCGAATTGCATCTAAAGTAAATGGTTATCGAAAAAAACGAATGAATACTATTCATCCTATCAATTCTCTTGAAATTACATCGAATGTTACTCTTAGCACAACCATACATAATCCTACTTGTAATTTAGAATCAAGACCAACACCTATAACATCTCGGTATGTTTTTTTTCTGTTGTGTTCATTCAAATTATAATCTGAAATATCTCTTTATTAGAACAATTGTTACTACATCAATTCGATGTTCTTGGAAGGTACTCTTCAGATGTCTACTATTGATTTCGATCATAGTAGTTCTAATTATTTTTTCATTTTATGTCGCACGACAAGGTAAGAATAGGATTCCCTCAACAACTATGATTTTTTTGCCATGCTAAATCACTTCAAATTCATTTTAAAACCTTAAATAAATTAACCTCAAAAAGACGAATTAAGTATAAGTGTGATAGTCACTGATTATTCTTGATGTTCTTTGATATGCAATTTTACTTTGAATTTTCTTCATGTTTCACCTATTAAAGTTTTTAAAAGAATATTTATGAAATATGTTTTTACTAGTTCCGTCGACCAGTACGACAAATGATACTACTAATTTGAACTCAACAATAAACACAACAACATCAACATTAACAAGCACAACAGGTCAGTGAATTAAAGTAGAAAATTGACGGACTTCAGTTCTTATAGTTTGATTATGCAAGAAAAGAAGTTATTGTTCCAAAATTCAGTGGATATCTTTTAACTATAGATTCACCTAGAATCACTCGAATTGATCTTTTATTCTGTTTATTTTTCTATGTTATAGTGATCGAACTTAGATGATGAAAGTCAAGCAAGAGTTTTTCAGAACTTATATAAGATAAAATCGCCACGAACTTTCTATCTAGTGTGGACTGACGCATTAAATTTTAACAAGGATTTTTCATTTCTATTAAAAAAGCAAAAGATCGTATTTTTTTCGGCTGATCATACAGTTTGGAGAGATTTTCCTCTATGTTTTGACTTGAAAATATGATAACTGTTCTAATATTAACCTGCATAAATCTATTGCCAGATACCTTTACTTTAAGAATACGAACAAGTAATTCATCATTTTCTTTTCATTAGTGCCATGTTCTAAGTTAAACTTTCAACTAACATCAATAAATATATCTGATGTTCCACTTTATGTACGATCATTTGCTGTTGCTGACTTCAACAATGATAATCGACTTGATATTGTGGTTTTTTCTAACTATGACGAAAGTGTGCTTATACTACGTGGAACTGAGAATGGAAGTTTTACAGCAGAAAATATTTTTCCAAAAGGACGTTTTGACCTTGTGAACATTATGAAAATTGGTGATTTCAATAATGATAATCGAGTCGATCTCGTATTTACCTATGGAAATTTAGACTATGTAAACATTCTTTTTGGAAATGGTAACGGAGCTTTTAGAGTGATAGATATACAATTAGAGACAAGGGAATGCATTCCCGAAGATATCGCCGTAGCCGACTTCAATCATGACAATTATTCTGATATTGTTGTCATTGATAATGACGATTCTAAAGTTTGTGTATTTCTTGGAAATGCCAACAACACTTTGCCATTGTATCTGATGTTTTCTACAGGACAGCATAGTTGGCCTCAATCAGTAACCATCAGTGACTTTAATGGCGATGGACACGCAGATATTGCTGTGGCCAATAATAAAGCTGTGAATGTTGGTATATTTCTTGGACGCGGTAATGGCACTTTTGAAGTACAAAAGCGATCTTTTACTTTCATGGGTTCTTATCCGAGCCATATTGTAAGTGGTGATTTTCATGGTGATGCTCAACAAGACGTCGTTATCAGTAATGGCATCACAAACATACTCACTATGTTGTCTAAATATAGAAATGGACTTTTCACCGTCAAGGAGAATTTTTTTATGAAATCTAACGTCGTAGAACCTATGGTTGTAGGTGATTTTAACTGTGATGATCATTTAGACATTGCTGCTATGGGTAAGCCATATGGTATAGATGTACTACTCGGATATGGAGATGGTCGTTTTGAGGCACAAAGCATATTACCAGATGAACTGATCAGTTTTGACTCTAGATTTGGTGTTTATGATTTTAATGATGATACTTATCCAGACATAATCATTGCAAATCCTGAGTCTAGTTCTATAGATATCTTTTTAAACATCGGCGAATGTTGTGTACGTGGAATTCCTAAAAGAAAAACATTCAATTTCTCATAATTTTTATCTCATCTCGAATCGTGGTGGTTAGAAAGTTTTATTATTTGTATTTTCAAAAATATTTGTCAATCAACACTGCACAAAATATTGTAGAGAAAAAATAACATACCTAGATGACATGTAATTTGTGAAATTCTCTTCAATATTTTTATGTTCTTATTCTGTTGTTTACTTCTTTAGTATGCTTTATCTTTTATTCTATTGCTTATTTAACAATATTTCAAATTACATTGTAATTACTAAATTTACTTTTAATTCTATAAATCGAATTATTTATATGAATTTGATTTAACCATGATTTATTAAGATATTTTTTAGTAAAGTGTGGTTGTTCATGCTGAGGTGGTATTTATATGTATTGCTTTCATCCACACCCACACGCTCAAGAACTATCTCAATAAACTCTTTGATATATGTATATTTATGGAGAAAATCACTTCTGCTACGAAACATAGTTCATCGTAAATTTAACAGATGTACAAAAAAATGCATCTTGGTGATAGTGCGAATGATTGGCGATGGAGATTGATGGAAGTATAGGTACTATATTTAATCGACACCTATTCTAAGTCGATGAGAATGAAACATGATCTACTGTATATTAAAAAAGATTAAAGTATTCTTTTAATCCTTCAAAGGAATGAAATTAAAAGTAAGAAATGAAAATAAAATAAACCGGCATCAATACGACAGTACCAATCTTTCTTTTTTATAATAGTTGTGTCACATAATTCGCTATAGCAATGCAGTGCCATTTCTCCTCATCGTTCATTGGGAATTGGACGGCGATACTGGTATGGTACTACTTGATGAGTAGTGCACTTGCTAGAGCAATAGATCCAGTTGGACTTAGAGCATCTTCAGCTCTTTCTGGCGTTCTGTTTGGCACAACAGCTAGCATTAACAATTTACGAAAAGATATCGACGGTGGCCAGTACAACTCATATATCAAAAAAAAACTACCATGTGATTGACTTCTAGGCTCGACTCCAAATTCCACAGGATGGGCTCAACAGAATAGAATGCAAATACGAGGACATACTCTAGTGTGGGCTCAAGACAAATATATGCCCGACTGGTTATTGAAACAGGAATCGTCATTATCATCCGACAAAGTCAAGTTGTTGTTGAGTGATTACATTCATGCAGTAGTTGGTCGCTACCGAAGCAAAGTACTTTGGTGGGATGTAGTAAATGAAGCCATCGAGGATTCAAAGAATAATAGTCGCCCATTTAGTTTGCGTGATTGCTTTTGGTATTGAAAACTTGGTCAAGATTTTGTTAAATATGCTTTTATGTTTGCTCATCAAGCTGATCCTCAGGCTCAATTATATTACAATGATTATAATAATGAAGATATGGGATCAAAATCAAGCAGAGTACTTGAACTGATCAAATGAGTGAGATCACAAGGTGTTATCATTCATGGTGTCGGTATGCAATGGCATATACGAATCTCACGAACAGTCAATCCTGGTGATCAACATTACCAGAATGCTCAACGATTAATAGATAATGACTTTGATTTCATGGTACCTGAGTTGGATATAGCTATTCCGATAAATGCAGGAAATCCTCGAGATTCGAACGATTTAGAGAGACAAGGCCGTCTCTATCGTGCTCTCTTGAAGTATGCATTACACTTTTCTCCAAGATGTCGTGCACTAATCACTTGCGGTTTCACCGATCGATACGGTTGGGTTCCTGCTTTTTATAACAATACGGAGAGAGCTGCACTACCTAGTGACTGGATTTATCAGCGGAAACGCGCCTATATGCAAATGCAAGAAGAATTAGCTCGTGTTCTCCCCGCTAGCATTTATCGTCTCGCGCCGAAATCACAACCAGATAAATGTCTTGGCACTTATGTTAATGACAAAGTCGATAGAGTTCAATTAGAAAGTGGTGGATGCAATAGTGCACATCAGAAATGGAATATTAGTTGGCTTGATAATGGTACTTATCGATTATCGTCACAAAATGCCAACGCCAGTGCTCTTACCGCTTACAATATAACGGCAAAAACTGGTGGAGTTCAAACAAACCATTGGACAAGCAATGTTAATCAAGAATGGGTATTTTCTTCGTATGGAAACAATGTATTCCGCTTCCGACCTCGAAATGCATGGTGGCGTGTATTTGCTCTTCACGATACATCCAACGTCGGCATCGTCGATTTCATTCAGAGCGATGCTCTACGCTGGATTTTAACTAAAGTGTAGCTATACATTTCTCTTTTTAGCGGCAAGTCTGTGTCAAGCTTTATAGTAGAAATCTATAATTTCATTAAACTGAACGACTATAGGCAATAATATATAAGAGAAACAGATGTCTTCGCTTCAAGTCTTTGAAAATAGTCAATTTATTTGAGTGTTAGTGTTTCATCACTCACATCCTGCATCCTATTTTTGTTGAAGAACAAACAAACAATATTGAAATGTTTCAAATTTAGAATAATTAAAGTACAAAGATAAAACTATATTCAAAAAAGAAAGAATCGTCGTTAGAATGCATAATTTAATCATTAACATGATCGATATTAATGAACAAATGTTAAATAAATTTGTCCCACGTTGGATCCTTCAACTCCAATTGACTACAATATATATTATTGTATTGACGTGTTCGTTGATAGAATTCAATAGCTTTGTTAATTTGTTCGATCAACTTAAAAGATAAATGATTGCAAAGATGAATCTTAGAGATCTAGAAAGTTGAAAATGTGAAAAGAAAAGATCTAACAAGAATCCATTCACCATAATCTTGAGGATGAGTCTGGGTTTAGGTAATAAAACTAAATCAGAAGGAAAAGAAGTTTTGGATAATGATGAAGAAGGTGTGGAATGTCGGTCTGAGTACCGGTGGGTAGGTATGGGTTCATGTTTTATTTACTCACACCTACATCCTAAAGAAAAAGGTTTTTCTCCAATTTTTTCCATTAATTTTCAATAATAAAACTTTATTTTTCATTTTATTTCTCGATTATTTATTCAACAAAATTTTTTTTCTTTTTTTCAAAATTAAAATTTCAATTACAAAATTATTTCAAATTTTTGAATTCGATGATTCCAACAATCGACAACATAAAAATTTCCTTCATCATCAAAAGATAAACCTGTGGGACTATTCAATTGATTTGACTGATTTCCTCCACCCTTTCCACCAACAACAATTTCACCTTCTACATCTCCTTCATACCAACGCATTACTCGATGATTCCAATAATCTGCTACATAGATTTGACCAAAATCATCAACAATTAGTCCTTGAGGATAATACAATTGATTGAGATTTCCTCCAGCACCCTGTCCTCCAGCCACAATTATTCCTTCTTTTGCATCTTTTCTCCATTTCATCACACGATGATTGCCCCAATCTGATACATAAACAGATTGATCTTCATCAACAAAGATAAAACTAGGAGAATTGAGTTGATTGAGTTTATTTCCTTGTCCATTTTCACCTGCCGCTACAATTCCTGTATTATTATATTCTCCCATCTTCCATCGTCTCACTTCACCCTTGTTCCGATCAGAAACATAAAGAAATCCATGTTTACTCATTGTCAAGCCAAAACAGTCAATATTGTCAATGAGAATTTGTTGCTTTTCGTTCGACCATTGGATCACTCGTCTGTTCCGTTCATCAGCAATAATGATCGAATGATTTTGTTCATCAACAATCATATCTCTTTTAACATTCAGTTGATCCATTCCACCTGCAATGATTTGTCCTTGTCTTGCATTATATTTCCATTCAACAATACGACGATTCTCAGAATCAACAATAAAAATATTTTTGCTTTTATCAATAAAGATTCCAGCAGGACCATAGAGTTGATTTAGCTCTTGTCCTTTTCCATTTCCACCAGCTACAGTGATGGCATTTTGTGTCCATTTAAGATTGATTTTATCTAAAAAAAGAGGAAATTTATGGTTTCAAAATATCCTGAGAGTGTGGATAAAAATGTTGTATCTATCATTCACTGATCCACTCACTTTTCATTGGTGGTCAGTAACTTTCATGGATCATTGCAGTTGGATAGCAGAGAGGACGATCATCGCATTGAGGATGATGAACACAAATTGTACTAGATTGAAGACACGAATTATCTGAAGAATTGCATGTTACAAGACGGGAACATGTTGGCCATAGAAAACCACAAACACCTGTATTATCATTAGCACCCAACATATGAAAGCATCCACATGCACTGTTTGTGGAACATTCACCATATTGTGACGTTTTCTCACATATTTGAGATTTGATTTGAACTATGAAAGTGATAAACTAATACATATAAATAAGAAAATAGAATAAAAATCAAACCTGTTTCGCTAAAATATGAAATCAATGGATGTTAAAAAAATAACTGATAAAAATCAATAGTTATTTACCTGAGAATAATGAAAACGACATAGCAGTAAATATTGATTGTATTCATAGTTGATTTTAAAATAAGAGAATATGATGAAAAAATGCGTGTTTTTATTTCTAAAACATAGATAATATCTTAAGTCAATTTAATTGAAATATAAAGGATGCATCTATTCACATATCAATAATTGGAAATTTAATATTCCATTC
>CAJNOI010000159.1:14902-87879 GCA_905250115.1 Adineta steineri
TATATGGATATAAATGAGAGTCCGGATATGTATGAAAATAGGTGCAGCATGGGGATATAGATAGCTCGTTGGAACAGTGCCTCACTAATGCATTTATTTCATTCTTATTCTCATTCATCCAGCCGTTTAAAATCAATACTAGCTCAAATCCATACCTTATATGAAATGTGAAACCAAACGTTCGCTTAAAAATATTTACCAAACATAAATCTAATCCTTCACTCAAACTATGATCTTAACGAGAAGACAAATCTAAATATATCAAAATGAATACTAATTTGAAGAGCAGGTGTGACATAGTCTTGTATTCATCCACACCCTGAAAATAGTTAATTCAGCGTGAAATGATGAGGAAAAAGCTTGTCATTTTGTCGTAGTATACTGCAGATATTTTTTCTTTGTTCTAAGTTTCTAAAAGCATTAATTGTTCATATGAAATTAGAGTGTGCTGATATATAAACAATAAAAGTAAATCGCTTTTAAGTGCAATAACTAGTACATTGAAGTTGTCCGTTCACATTTTCGACGAAACAACCATTACCAGAACCCGGTGAAAGTGTTATTAATGAATACGTTGATCCGCCACTACCGCCACAGCCGATACAACTGATCTCACAGCCAGCACTTGAAGTTGAACATCCAGAGCAGGAATTTGTATAACTCGATCCAGAACATGTATGGCAGCCAGGAGCTAAAAGTAATTACAACAGATAACCAAAAACCTCAAAGAAATAAATATAATTTTACTAGTCATAGTTCTGAGTGTGGGCGTAGGTATCGGTAGAGTGTGACACACGCACACCCACAAATATTTCATCTCTCAGGCTGTGCAGTTTACACAAGTTAGCGTTTCCGAACATAGCTGAGGGTGTGGTGTAGGTGTACATACACTAACTATTCTACACTCTCACGCTAAAATTATCTAGCATATTACTAACTTGTTGTTGTTGTTGTTGTTGTCGTTCTTTTTGTTCTTGTTTTTTTTGTTGTAGTTGTTGTTGTTGCCGTTGTTGATGCGGCACCTAAAAGAAACAAGATTTCAGTAAATTCGACACTCAAAGAAATAAGAAAATCACACCTTGTATCGGGCTCGTTACCACACTTGAAATTGATGTTGTTTCTTGATTTACAGTTGAAGAACATGTTGGAATAAGTTCTAAGAAAAAAAAATCACATAGCTTCATCTATTTTATTCCACAAAAGATGCATATCTTACGATGATTGTTTTTGTAACAAATAACAATTGCAGTAGTATTCTCCGATGATTTTATTGAATCTTTGTTACAAGGTTCTGCAAACATTGAACAAATATTTTCATTTTTGAAATAAATTGCTGTTTGACAATAATACTCATTAACACATGTACGAATACATTCGTCAATCGATGAGTACTTGGATAGTGAATTGTTAACAATAAAAGAACAGGAAATATTCGATTGATAAATCGATTTTCGATAAAGTTCAACGGTTACAAGAGAATTTATCATAGGAAAAAGTAAATAAATCAAAATCATATACATATTTTATTTGATGTTGTTGTAATGAAATGTTCACTCGATTTTAAAAGAGACTTTTTCTAGTAAAATACATATGTCAACATTTGCACTATTATTTATGTAGAAAAGTAAATAAGATAATATTGGACAAAAATCTTAGTCCCGTAAATAAATTTCTTAATCAAACATACTAGACTGTTTCTTACAAGTTAGTTGATTATGAAAAATTATAAATATCAATAGTCTGAGACTTTTATTTCAAAACATTTGTTTTTTCAACTAACGGCATCTTATTGACAGAATAATAACGTCAATAAACATTTAATTACACTTTAACGGACAACAATTTTGTTCAGTAATGTCTCCTCTCTTTTTTCAAAATTCTATTTAGGCAAACATACAAAATCAAATCAAATATGAATAAAAACTTGTTGTAATTTTATGTGAAATAAATCAATTCAGAAAAGATCAGGATCATTGTAGATTTATACTATTGTTATTAATTATTCTTTGGACTACCTTGTGAATAAAGCCATTTTTCTAAATTATTCAATCGTCCCATATATTCAATAGCATAAGCAGCTGCTTGGACAAGTTTTTCATATACAAATCAGTTAATATTATTTATCCTATCACATTATTGATGATAACATGAGGGTGTGGGTAGATGTGAGTCTGGGTAGATGTGTGTGGGTAGGTGTGAGTCTGGGCGGGTGCGAGTCTGGGTAGATATGGTTGTGGGTATGATTATCTATACTCTTAATTCACAACCAAATTTACACTCACAGTCACACCCACACCCAGAAATTACCGATTAAATTTCAAGGTTGATAAAAGAAACCAAAACAATTTTTCGTCGTTATTTTCTTATCAAAAATTTATTCAATTTTATTCATTGATTTTTAATAATAAAATTTTATTTTTTCTTTTGTTTCTCGATTATTTATTTAATAAAAATTTTTTTTATCTTTTTTTCAAAACTAAACTTTCATTTACAAAACTGTTACTAATTTTTGAATTCGATGATTCCGATGATCAGCAACATAAAGATTTCCTTCATCATCAAATGATAAACCACGGGGAGACTTCAATTGATTTGATTGGCTTCCTTCGCCATTTCCACCAACAACAATTTCACCTTCTTCTTTTCCTTCACACCAACATATTATTCGATTATTTCCACAATCTACCACATAGATTTGACCTAAATCATCAACAATTACTCCTGCAGGATAAGACAATTGATTCCGATTTCTTCCGTGACCATTTCCTCCAGCCACAATTCTTCCTTCTTTTGCACCTTTTCGCCATTTTATAACACGATTATTGTGCGTATCTGATACATAAACAGATTGATCTTCATCAACAAAGATAAAAGTAGGACAATTGAGTTGATTGAGATGATTTCCGTATCCATTTCCACCTGCTACTATAATTCCTTCATTGTTGTATTCACCCATTTTCCATCGTCTCACTTCATTCTTCTTCCAGTCAGAAACATAAAGAAATCCATTTTTATCCATTGCCAAGCGAGAACAATCAATATTGTGAATAAGAATTTGTTGCTTTCGATTCATCCATTGAATCACTCGCTTGTTCCCAGAATCGGCGATGATGATCGAATGATTTTGTGGATCAATAATTACATCTGTTGGGCAATTCAGTTGATTCATTCGATTTCCTTGTCCATTTCCACCTGTAATGATTTGTCCTTCTCTTGCAAGATATTTCCATTCAACTATACGATGATTTGCATAATCAGCTATGAAAATATTTTTGTTTTTATCAATAAACATTCCAAGAGGGTTATTAAGTTGATTTAATTCTTGTCCTTCTCTAATTCCACCAGCCACAGTGATGGCATTTTGTTTCCATTCGTTGAACTTTGATTCTAGAAAATAATGAGAACAAAAGATTTTGATGAAAAGAAGAAGAAGAAAAAGATTTTGTTCATTTATTTTTCCTTAAATAAAAATTTGAAAATGATTCAATTTTGTTTTTATCTTCATCGTTATCACTTTTTTTATTTTTATAGTTTTTTAAAATAAATTCATCGAAAATAAGAATTATCCTTCCAGAAATTATTTCTTAATAACTTACTTCTTGGTAAAATGAATGAAATATGATTTATGAGCGGTTGTGAATTTTGTTGAATAGACATGATTGATGAATTATTTAATTCTTTTGTAATTTTTTTTAATTGATTCCTTAAATAATTTAAATTCATTTCATTAAATTCATTTTCTTTTTGAAATTGTTTTATTTGTTCACGTAAATCATTAAATCTCATTTGAATATCACTAATACATGTTTGTGATGATTTAGTGAGGATTTCTCGATACTCTTGTGCTTTTTGTTGAATTTTTTTAATTGATTTTATTTCCCATTGATTAATTTGGTTCATTAATGTATGATTTTGTGGACTCTGTTTTTGTTCATTAATTGTTTGTTTAAATTGATTATATTCATTGGTGATATGATGTAATTCATTGTTTAATATTTGACGATGTTCTACTAAATCAATTAAACAAAATCTTTGCGAACATCCTTCACAGGGATATGTTATTTTATCTTTAGTACATGTAAAACATTGTGTTTTGTTATTTGCCATTACCACGTCTTTGACTAGAAATTTTTAAAAGAAACGAATATTTACTTCTATAGACAGATTAAGTTAATAACTCGATGACATTAAAAACATTGTTCCGCAGTAGAAGAAATTGAAACAATCTTAGTGATGTTTTTTCATTGAAAGAATATTTTGATGGAGTTGAAGATTAAACACAGATTGCGCTCATCAGTCTTACACTGTTCTTATCATCACTCTCATTCTCAAGGTATTTATTATGTAATATTCTTTTTTACTTATTTTTTACATTATTTTAAAAGATTCACTTACCAATATGAAACTATTTCAAAGAATTGAAATTTCAAACTTGTGATACTTTGTAATTATTTTGATATGAAGAAGAATTCAGTCTATACCACTTGTAAGCAAAGAAATAAACTATTTATTCTTTCGCTACGTTAATCACATTATATGGTCACATGGTATTTTCTTCCAGTATTCTTCTCTTTTCTTTCATATATGATCGTATCTTATTTTTTCCTTTTCGTTATTATAATTCGTTTTTCTTCTGCTCTTTTAACTTCTATCGAAATGTGTTATCTACAGGTTATGAACAAAAGTATATGACATAGTTATTTTCTTAGGATATATTGTACTGCGGAGATGGAAATAATCGAAGAAATAACCACTACCCATCGTATAAATAGTTGCGTTTTCTTTTTAAATCAACGAACTATTATTACCCTTTCAAACATCACTTTGAATTTCTCTTGTATGCAGTAAATTCTTCTAACTATATATTTGATTTAGACAAGAAAAACTATCGAAATAAATAAGTAAAATATGATGAAATTTAATCATAAAAACGAAAGTATTGTATATAATCGAATATCCTAAAACGTTTTTTTTATATATCTTAGCATCGATACATAATAGAAGTTTGATCTTTTCTTTTTTAAAAGGTTGACTATGAAAAGCTCTAGAAAAATGATCATACTAAATATCTGTGATGATTGAAATTAATGAAATAATAATAATTGAAAGATCAAAAATAATATTATTATTCATATATGATTTATAATAAAGTTAAAATCATACCAATATTGATATGATGAGACAGATTCGATGAAAATGACATTTCTTAAGATTTTTAATATCGAAAAAATGAATATTTATAAGTCGATATGAATATCATTCAGTTGATAAATTATGAAATATCTTTTTATTTATTAAATTATCAAAAATATGTTGGAGAATTTTGACAAAAAATCTATCAAGAAACTAGAGAGATTTTAATTACAAATTTTCTATCATAAATAATATTTATTTCTATATTCAATTCGTTCTGTTGAAAGTAAAGATAAATTTTTATTATTTATTTTCCTTTACTGAATCATATATGTCTACGTGTTAATATTCTTTCTTATGATGAATCATCTATATTCTACATATATTCATTCTTTAATTAAAATTATACAAATAAAACAATATTGATTGATTTTCTTAAATGTATTATTATTAAGTTGAATATATATGATTACATTTATTTTATAAATTTTAAATGTTGAAAAAATTTCCAAAATTAATATTAATATGAAACTTATAATTTATTTTCGAATTGTTTCATCATGATAAATATCATTTTCATTTTTCATTTATCTCTTCCCAAGCAGACAACAGTTTGGAGAAACGCGTTTAAACGCTCAATCGGGAACCGCGATTGTATCTCATTCACGCTCGAAAAAAAAACACCGTTATATCGATTTTTGGGTGTGGGCGTGGGTGTGAATGTGATATAAACATGATACCCACACCCACACTCACCCACACTCTCAAGGTATATTTAGCTAAATAGTTAAAAACTGAACCTTGTAAATAGTATGTGTACAAAAGCCAATCTCAAAATGAACAGAAGACTCCGCAGTGAACAACCACATGCATTTAACTCCATCTGAAATGTAACCCAGTTCAACAAATAATTCTATATGATATATATTACAACAAGAAATATCACAAACTCAAATATTCATCAAACAGTAATTTGCAGTAGTGAAGAACATATTGACAATATTCGTAATTCTCTTTATCGCTACTCTATTCCCGATATTCGATGTTTAATATATTTTGTTGTTGCTGTTAATATCAATTAAACACTTTTATTACAATTGCATATTCCCGCACAACTTTACATTTTCTGAGTTAATTTATTTTTGCACTTTCGAACCTTTTAAAAAAGAAAAAACTTTTCCATCCAAAACGTATTTCATTGCTTCCTATAAGGAGTTACCATCCCGGTCTACAGCATCAGCATAATAAGCACGAGCATAAGCATCATAAGCATCAGCATCATCACGATACTGAGTAGTATAAGCATGAGCACGAGCACGAGCAGCGCGAGCAGCATAAGCAGCACCAAGACGATCATAAGCGTCTTTATTTGTGTTGGATGTGTTTTGTATGCTGATTTGCTGATGGTCTTTGTCTGAAAAGAGTTAAAGTTTTTAATAAGCGAAAACTAAAGAAGTTTGAGACGCCACTATGAGTTGTGGATGAGCACCCTAGTGACGACTTCATTGGGCGAGTTAAGTTGGAAAATTTATGCAGAAACCCATAGGCGAGGAGCATTTAAATTTTGTTACAGTGGCAGTTTATGGTGTTGCTAACTGACAATAACAAACAGTTCCTGTAATGGAGGTACCTTGTTCAAGTATAGTCTGGTGTATGGTACGATTCTTGGGAAGGGTAATGCGTTGCAAACTGGGAAGTACCTATTTTGAAACGGGCTTTTATCGTCCTATATACTGGTTTGTGCTAGGATATATTTTTTAGTTAGCGAAGAGGAATTAGAAACTACAGAAATTGGTCTTGTTCCTAAGTGTATATGGGCTTCAAATATAAGAACTGGAATTGCCACGAGTTTGAACAGTGCTTGGACGGACCATGTTCTGTAAAAACGGGCTTTCCAGCCCATAGAAAAGAAAGTCATTTTGGATAAGTAGATCTTGTTCTGCAACGTTCTCTGCAGACTATAGTTGTTTCTTGATCAACAATGTGAAATAATTACGTCATGACTTGCAAAAATTGCCTCGATTCTTTTCGCCATCAAAAGTAATTCGGCTTGATACATTACAAGTATATAATACTTTTCAGAACGTTGAAAAAATAGTGAGAGAATCTGAAAGTACTTTTTGAATGCATTTAACGAGCACAGGAATATGTCTTTAAAGCGTTTGTTGTACAAAACTGGTGTTTACAAATCGGTAACATTGTTCAGAACAGTATGATTATTTTTGTCGATCAGAGACAGAATAATTAGCTAATGATCTAACAATTGGTTTTCTGAATATCTTTGATCATATCTCGAGTTTGATTATTCTAATTTCTATTGATGTATAGAAAACCGTGACGTCTTGGTAACAAAGTTTGAAAGGTAAAACGATCCTCTAGAGATCAAGTGTTTCGCAGAATCAACCTTCACTCATCCAGTAATAGATTAAAAGAGAGATCAATAACTACTTTGCGTCAAGATGTCATATTCAACTTCAATCTGTTTCCCTTGAATAAAGACAAGAGAGAATGCAAGTAGGAGAAGTTGGATATCTTTAAATGTACATAGAGTTTGATTATGTGTATAGATTGTGAAACTAAAATTATGAACAGTAATCGATTTTTTCAATTTTGAGAAGCATGAACGGCTTTTACAATGAAGTAAATTGCGAAATCTCTGGTAAACTTTTTTTCATTCTATTAAACTTATTTTTATAGTTCGAATAAACATAACCAAGTCAAAGTAATTATCAAACTTATAAGCTTCAAATACCTCTTTTATTTAAAAGAAACAGGAAACGGTTCGATCATTGTCAGTTCTAAATCAAAATATTACACAAAGCTATTAACTTTTACATGATATATACACTATAGAAAGATAGTAAGTTGTCAGGATAACCTTACAACATAGACTATCTCTATTAAACGTTTTATTCAATACCCAGCATCATCAAGAGTTTAACCCAGTGCACATTGATAACTTCAGGATAATTGGTTATTAAAATACTAACACTCAGTATCATTCACGTTATTAGGCGCACTGATTTCCATGATATTTAGTGTTGATTGGGGTGTGGGTGACAATGTGAGATAGTTATCGATGTGAAAAGAGTACAATATCCATACCGGCATCCATATCTACTCTCAAGAAATATAAAGCTTAGTCACTTCTTCTTTATACACTATAGGGATAAGACGTATTTTCTCTTTCCTTCTTGCTACCTTTTCGTTCTATATATATATATATATATATATTCTTTTCTTCTATTTGGTGTTGGTTTTAAAATCTCACCTAATTAACTAAATTTTATCCAACAACATCTGAGTGCCATTATGGCACACAGTATACCTCCAGCTCCCGACTTATCACTTTTCTTTAATCGATTCTCCCAAGAAGAACTACATCAAATTGGACTTGCACTCATTCAACGATCACAAATTTCTTCTTCTTCTTCTGACAAACAACAACATGTCATTAATCCAGGGGTGTCACAACATATATCTCGTACACAGCCGATTGATAACCGTCCGCTTATCGACACAGTAACTTCTATACCTTCTCCTTCCTTTCCTCCTATTATGAATCATCAACAAATCCAACAGCAACCTATCGTTTCAAAAGTATGTCCACATATGGAAAAAGAGTGTACTCCTGTTTCATCATCAACTACAAGACGACCAGCAAGTGATAGCTTTGACAACGTGGGTGGTAGCTCAAGCTATAACAACAACAAAAAGCAGAAAAATAACGACGACAATCAATCATCTTATGTACAAGCTGAACCTCAACAACCAACCCTCAGACCACCATCACCTCTTTCTACTCACACACGACAACTTTCCTTTAATATGAACATACTTAAACGTGCTGTTTCAAACAACTTGCCTTGCTTCTTTATTACATTTGACCAGTCTATCGAAATCAACAATATTCCGTCTAGTATTCAAGTAGCTATTATGCTGAAGAAACTATTCTCCAATTCTCAATTACATATAAAAGATCTTTCGCTATGTACTCAAGCTGGTGAACGTAGATTTAAATTTGCAGTATCAGATAAAGCTGATTTTTTAACATTATTTAATTGGACTTGGCCAGATAACATTGAAAACAAAAAAGTAGAGATTGCTAAACCACGTTATCTTCCAGATTGTTACTCATTGGTGGTCCGCTATGTTCCAACCGAGGTCAACTACGAAATTGCAAGAAGTGAAATTATAAAATCAATATCAAGTGCAGTTAGTTTCTCATCAATCAACTATCAACAACGTCGTCGTCCATCTTATGATATTCGCTTCTCAGTACACAATCTTGAACAATATCAAACAGCTTTACAATTAGGTCGTATTGCCATTGGGCAACATTTTCTTCCACTGACAAATTATCATACTAGTTATCGTATGACATATTGTACCGCCTGTTGGAAAATCGGTCATATGCGTAGTCAATGTCAATTTCCAGTCTGCTGCGGAAAATGCTTAGTTCCTTACACCAATGGTGTTAAACATATATGTCAAGATAATGCCTTACGCTGTGCTCAATGCGGTGAGAACCATTTCTCACTCGAAGCTATTTGTCCTATTGTTAAAAAATACAAAGATGAACTGAAATTAGCAGTGGATAATGCATTATCAACAGGTGTAATCAAAAGACCACCGTTGGTGGATAATTTACCACGTCCATTCCAACTACATCATAAAGAATTTCCTACTTTACACAAGGAACAAACAGTTAGCCGCACAGCTTGGCACACAACTGATAAAGATATCTCATTTTCATCCTCAAATAATGATATGACTGAACTTGTAAGTTCTATTAAAAATCTAACAGAAACAATGACTCGTCTAGAAAAAAATTTTATCGATTTCAATAAACGTTTGGACACTCAAAACGATCGTATGTCATTATATCATCACAACATCTGTGCAACTATTGAATCAGTCCACATGTTATCAAAATGGGTGCAAGGTAGTCAAAATGAAAGAACAAAAATTAAAAAAGACGTCAATAAATCAATAAATGACCTACTGCAATGGAAACGAAAACTTATCTCGAACAAAAACAAAAACCCAACCAATGACCACCAAGCATCTGAACACTCAACTACCAACCAAGAAGTAATCCAACATATTATCGATAACACTAACAACGACGAAAGCAACACAACAACGGAAGCTACTAACTTCTCGCCTATGAACGTTTTCACAGATAATGCCTAATAAGTACTCTTCTTCTTTAAATGTTCATGCTCAATCCTTCTTTCCTAGCTCTTCCGATCATTTATCTTCCTCGATCAAATCACCTTTTGAAAATGCTCTTAGTAAATTAGATAGTTGGAAATTTCCATTTAAAACACAAAAAAGAATTGTACCTATTTTGAGCGATTGGTTTTCTTCTTCTACTCTTAATAACGTCTTGTCTCATTGGGAAAACAATCCATGTCCGTCTCGTAATAAATTTACACCCGTGAACATCCTTACATATAATGTTGAAGGTTGGGGCACACGAGCTCTAGAAGCAATAGACTTAATTTATAAAGTTGACAGTCCTATATGCGTATTCACTGAAGTAGGAGAGCTTTGGGATACCATTAAAGTTCCTCATTTTTCATCATTCCATCAAAAAGGCACCAACCATAGCGGGGGTGTTATGATATTGATAGGTAAACATTTAAAAGCAACTAGAATAGATACTGATATTGAAAACACAGTGATAGTAGATGTGTTTGGACTTTCAGAACAAATAAGAATTATTGGTATATATTGGCCACAAGGACAAAAACGTAACCTAAATGATATTTCGCCCTTCTTAATAAAAGGAACCTTATTAATAGGTGACTTCAATGCTACCTCTGACGTTTGGTGTAGTCCATATACAGATCCACGTGGAACAACTTTAATGAAATGGATAGAAGATACGGATCTTGCATTCATTCCAACTAATCACCACTCCTCGAAAAGATCAAACAGACATATTGATCTACCTTTTACTAACCTAAATAGAGCTGATTGTGAAACAATCTTTTTCGGTACAAGTGACCATTGGCCACTCGTTGTACGTTCTCCTGATATAGGTTTTACCTCAAATTGTTTCTTCCCCCATATTGATTGGTCTGTCTATCAGACTATACTAGTGCTTCTAGAAGATTTTTGGATGAATGAACTTAGTAAAGTCTCTGTTGATATTTGGTATCAGAATTATATACGTTTTTTAGCGGCGCTAAAAAGTCGTTTAACATGTTGGAAGGAAATAGAAAAATACCGTCCATCACTTCCTTCATATATTGTTGAAAGACTCCGAGACCTACGTCAAGTGAGAAATAAATATTATAGAGAAAGAAAAATAGTCGGTATTGCCAATGAAGATCTAAGAATATTGTTAAGAACTATGACCAGAGATGTAAGAAACGAAATCTATAAATATAGAACTGAGAGATGGATAAGTTTTTTATCCTCTATACAAAGTTCTCATGTTAGACAAGAGAATACCTTTTGGGCACATCTTTCCAAGATATACAAACGCAAAACGTTACCGTTTTCTAAACTACATGTAGGAACTAAAATCATAAGCGATGAACAAGAAATCTCAAAGGAGCTGTACAAACACTTTAACACCTTAGCTAAAACACCAGATATCAACTTAGCGAATAATCACGATTTACAAATAGAAACAGAATATGCGGAAATAATAAACGTACTTAATACGTCAACGGATTTAGGTCTAGAAGCTACTAATAAAAAAGAAGTTCATAAAATTATTAAAAAGATGAAGAATAAGAAATCCTCAGGATTAGATGAAGTATCCAACTTCATTATCAAGTTGCTACCGCCCTCCTACATTGAATTTCTTGTAACCTGTTTTAATAGTTGGTTAAAAGAAGGAAGATATCCAGAATGCTGGAAAACTTCTAAAATCGTCACGCTCAATAAACTTAAATCAGGGATCCCTCGTTGTAATCAGACCAGACCAATATCTCTTCTGTCAACCCATTCAAAGATCTTCGAAAAGATTCTGCTCGATCGCATTAGGCTTTGGGCAGAGGGGAACAGTTTAATTCCCAATGAACAGTCAGGGTTCAGAGCTAATTGTCTTCTACCTACAAGGGTACTTTCGATCTACCAGGAGGTATCGAACAACCTTGCTGCCAATGTCCCGACCCTTGCACTGTATGTAGATTATGAAAAGGCATTCGATCTTGTTTGGCATTTAGGCCTCCTTGTCAAATTGCAGAGACTTAACATCCCTAGGGGTCTCCTAAATATGATCCACAGCTGGCTCCAAAATCGTAAAGCCTGTATCAGCTATGGGCAAACGATCTCAGATACCTTCGAGGTACGGGTTGGCCTACCTCAAGGAAGTAGTTTGAGCCCGTTTATCTTTATCGTTTATCATAGCGACTTAACCACATGTCTAGGAGCGCACTCAGGGCACATTTTTGCCGACGACTTAAGTGTGCTTATTAGGGCACCTATTCAGAAATCCTATTCAGACCTTGTTAAGTACTTAGGGGTTGAAGGAAGCAAAGTCTGCGATAGGATTGCTGAATACTCGAGGCGTTGGAAACAACCGATCAATGTAGGAAAAACTGTAGCACAGGTTTTTTACTCCCAGTTTACTCGACCTAAAGTGGACATTTTCATGTTAGGGGATAAAATTGCTTTAGTAGACTCGTTCAAGTACCTCGGCTTTACTTGGACGAGTAAACTTTCCTTAAAACCCACCGTCAAGAGAAGTCTAGAGAACATACAAGTTTCCCTTAACAAGCTAAAATGGCTGAGATGTAAAAAAACCCTCTCTAAAGATGCCTTAAGAAGATGTTTCTTCGCTTACGTTTTTCCGCACATTGCCTGGTTGTTTCCTTTTTACCCTCTTCTCCCTCAAACCTATCAAGAATTCATCAGAAGAAAATACAGGAAAGCGTTGCGTTTAGTCCATCATGCCCCTTATGTTAGTACAAAAGATTTGTTCAGTCTAACCAAAGAAGAACCTCTTGAAAACTATGTAAAAAGATACATAACGAAGAGACTGAAGAAATTATATATCTCTGATCTCGGTTCTTCACTTTTCCTCGAGGACGTATTCTACTGGGACGATTACCACAAGAGACCAAAAGATGGATTAGGTAACCTTTTCTTGTTGAACCGTGTTAAAAAACAAAAACTTAGACACCGACCTATACTACTTGAGTGGTTAGTTTTTAATGAGGAAAATGATCGGAAGAGCTAGTAAAGAAGGTATCTTCATCATATAATATTTGCATGTATTGTCACCTCCCTTTTTTCCCACATTGTATTAGTCAATATAACTAGATAAGTTATTCTCTCCTCCTACTTTTTGTACGCTTTAGATATATCTTCATATAGGTAGTTTTCTTCTATCTTCCTGTGCTTTATTTTTTTAATTTTCCTTTCTATTGTAAGCACTTCCGAGTGTGACAATAAAATGAGCATAAACCAAAAATATAAAGCTTAGTATAACTCCTTAAAGACTGACTATAAATGAGAAATAGCATAAATCTTATTTTGACCTAGTAGTTAGTAAATCATTTTTAGATCACCAAGATTTTCAACGCTCAATTAAGTTAATCTTTTTGTCACTGGAATTGTGGCCTGCTTCTCTAAAATAAGTTTTCAATATTTACAAGTAGAGAATATAAATTTGTCCAATTATCTCTTATGAGATGATATAATAACAGAATGCTTTTCAAAGATTGTCTAAGATACGGTGGTATGCGAGTTTAACAAAACGTCAGAAATAAAAATGAAAATAAGTTTTTTAGAGAAATATCTGTATTAATTCGATGATTTAACTTTCTTAAATATTCATATCAGTATATATAAAAGATAAGTTATTACTAGACTGTTATATCCCTCGTGATCTGACACAATTCACTGTAGATTTGACAAAATATATTAGTAAACTGTTATGAGACCGATTTTAAAGGAAGCTTGTAACGTTAATAAAAGAAGAAATATTTTCTTTATTTTGCACTAAAGAATTTTTCGGATGCATTCGAAGTTCTATTACCAAATGAAAGTTAGCATTGCGCTAATCATTTACGAGTAATCGTGTTAGGTAGAACTTGCGAACGTGACTATGCGAAACTAGAACTCCATTTACTAAATTCATTTTAATACAACATATATGCTGACAAACACAATATTGAGAAGAAATGCTTCTCACATTATAATAAATATTACGATACATCTTTGTCACTTACTAGAAAAACGTTGTGTTAATTCCAAGTAGATTAAATGTTTGCCTTTCTCAGGTTCCTCTTCGACACGCAGAACACGAAAACATACACCTGGTGTCACAAGTTCTTCTTCTTCATTAGGATATTCCGATAATTTACTAATATCAGCAATAAATGCAAACAATACTTTCATAATGAATAGTGTATTCCCAAATCCTTCTGCTTTTTCACGATTACGACTACACGATGAAAATCCTTGGAAAGAGCCATACTCTTTTTTATTCCTGGCCATTTTTTTATAAACAGCGATCTGTTCTGGTTTGAGTTTGGCTCCCCGATAAAGTTCAATGTTAGTTTTCACCTTTTTATTATATGGATCATCCCAAAGTAATAAGCAAAATGGACCTAGTGTTTGAACTGTATGCCGCCAGATATGTTCTTCTTCTTTGCTTCCAACTAATCTCATGTTTGCGTTCAAAGTTTTGTATAGGAAGCTTTCCAACGAGTAAAGATAAACACAGCGTTGCCATACTTCTTCAATTGCTTTATCCTTTTTTTCTAGAAGGCATTTAGCAAATTCTTCAGCTTCTTTTTGTTTTCCAATATGTTTGCCTTCTTCGATAATACCTTTAGCAGCTTTTTCAACAAGGCCTGGTATCATACCTGGTTTTTTGGAAGGAAGCGCATCTAATTTTAGGCCCAAATATCTTCTGACTTCTACGATAAATGGCGATACCCAACCATATTGACCACCAAATGAACGATCCGATGCAAGTGGAAGGTCCACGAAGCGTTCTTCTCTCAAATGTTTGTCTTCTCTATTGCGTTCAATTCTTTTTACGGATCTCTGCTTGTTATTATCACTGTTTAGTATTTGCAGATAATGTTTAAAATCAATGTAATAATCATCCAAAATAGCTCGTGGTTGGTTATGAGAAAAGGCTCTTTCGATAATTAGATTTTCAATATCTGAATACTGACTCCATGTTGGTGGCTCAGTTTTTGACCATGGATTGGGATTCGATTGCCATTTCCATTCAATAGTTTTTAGGGAGTTTGTTGTTGTTGGTGTGATCAATATTGTAGGTGTTGTCGATGTTGTAGTACCCATAACTCTTAATACTTTTCTTTTGCTTTTGATGATAAACAACGTCAACTATTTCACTTGTTTCTTTTATCTGAAAGTGTAAAATAATGATGATGAAAGTTGTCTTATTAAGAAAGCTCAAGAAATCCAAAAAAACAGAATGCTAAGGGATTCAGGTATTTCATGAAATAGAAAGGGTTTAAGAAATATAAGGAGCTCGTACAGCTCAATGAATTCAAGAGATTAATGAGATTCAGAGAATGCACGAACTGAGGGAGCCATCTTCTGGATATAGACTAGAGTGAGAAAGTGAGTTTATGTCTGAGCGAAGATGTCAAGAGATAATATAAAACTTAAATTCATATCTGTAAACATATTCTGAGTCATATTCTCGAGTTGAAGCTGTTGCCCTCAAGAATGAGAGAAATGTTCAGATAGAATACTCACGATTAGTATCCATCACCTTGAAGATGATATTGATGACGAAATAAGAAACTACAAGCTGACTAACTACATGTATTAGCAGTATAAAAAAGCTACCCACTTGTCTTTTTGTGTTGTTATGTGTGCTTGATAGAAAGAATCGAATGAGATTACAAATTTTCATTTCTTTCTAGACTGAGATAAAAACGAAAGATATTGTTAACAGAGATTGGTGATAACAATACTACTTTGTTGGAAATTTTTTAGGAGACACAGTTAAACGAAAGTCAAATATTTAACGTTATTTGGTATTTATTGTTGCTTCTCGAGGATGTGGGTGACGGTGGGTATTGTATTTACCTCTCATTCACACTCACATCCATCCTCAAGATGGTTTTTATTATATTGTATTATCGTAGTAAAAAAATTACATGAAATAATATAGTAAATATTTGATCGTTTCATTCAATAAATCAGAGAAATGAAATTTTATATAGGCAATTGGTAATACATAATAATTTAGTATATTTATTTTTTATTAAATAATGAATTATAGAAAAATGAATATGAATTTGTAAATGTTAGAAGCAGAAGAAATATTTCTTTATAATTAAATGAATAATTTAAATGGTAATGATAATAATATCAGCCAAATTAAAATCAATTCGACGGTACAGGACAATTGTATGTTATTGAAGTTTTTGTAATAAAATTAATTTGAGGATAATTAAGTCTAATCCATGGATTGCCTTTTGTTGAATATTGATTTTGATCGACACCATCACTACTACCTATATATACATAAGATAACAAATATATTACAATATGTATTGCCGATAATTAGAATTGAATAATATCAATTAAAAATAAAATTTTCTCTCTGTTCGAAAATTATTATTTCATATCTTTTAAACATAATTTGTTATTAGCTCAAGTACGAAAAACGTCTTTAATGTATATATGAAAAAATTTTGAGCTTATTACAAATGATAATATCAACGAGATAAACTCTAAGTAATTAACCATTTATTATAGTTTAATAGTTTACCTGGAGTTGGATTAAAAATAGCATTGGCAGTATCTAAACCAGTAGTAACAATTCCTAGACAAAAAGGAAATTCGTTAATTCGAATTATGTAAAAATAAAATATTTACCTAAAGGAGCAAAACCCAATGGATCTAAACGACTATTATCAATATAATTAATAAATAATTGAGTAGTACGAGTATTGGGACCTGCAGTTGCATAGGATAATGTACCAACAGTATTTGACATTAAAACAGGATCTGTTAAAACAAAAACAAACGTTTGCAATAGATATTATTATAAATATATGAATTACCATCCATAATAGGTTTATCCCAAAGTTTATTTTGCGCTGGATCACCACTAATTCCAAATTGAACAACAAACTTAGGAACAACACGAAAAAAAGCCGAAGGTACATGATAAAATTGCGAATTAATTACATCAAATAAATGATTTGCACCAAGTGGTGCCCATTTTTGTGTTATATTGATAATTATAGGATTGCTAGCACCTTTTACGTCTGTATCAAAACGAATACAGTAAGTCTCTGGATAACTCTGAGCTAAACCATTAACTATTGTTAGAAAGAATATGACCACTAATAATGAATTTGAATTAGACATCTGAAGAGAAAAATATTTCGATGAGCGAGCAATATAACATCACAAGTATATTTTAGATAAAGTTTATCATAAAAATGAATAAAAATATATGACCTTTATCATCGTCGATTAGTTGAAATTTGTAAACACAAATTCTGTATACATGTACTAACAGAATAGAGTTCAATCGGTCACATATTTCAAAGAAAAAAGAAAGAGATAAAGGTTAAGTAAATTGAAAGAATAACATGCATTAATAAAAATGTATGAATAGATATAATTGATTCTTAAATAGGATGTTTTTATCAATAATGTATATTAAAAGAAGATGTATGAATAAATTAAAAATATTGTAAGACTTACGATTTCGTTATACTATCAAATGAAAATTTGGCTAAACTGTTTTTTATTGTTAAATAAATTACAGTTAGAAATGAAGTTATAAAAAGAAATGCGTTTTTTTCTTATCTATTTATTATATTTTATCTTTATTTAGTCTTTGTTTGTCACATGTTTTTTAACTCTAAAATAAATTCTTCTTTGACGAATAGCTTGGTCACTCTATTCAAATGTTCTATACACTCAAAAAATGACTTACATAAAAATCGAAATTTATTTAATAAATATCCTCTTAATCTAAAATTATATATAAATAAATAGAACATTATATTCAATAAACAAACTTCACCGAATAAGACAATCATTTGAAATCCTACTAAATCAACATAAACAAAGAAATCAAGAATTACAGTTAAATAAATCGAACTCCATCCATCAATAAATAATACAAATATAATAATAATTTGTTTTAGTGAAGAAATATCTCGACGACTAATCGTTATTTGTTAAGTATTAATAGTATCCATTGTTTTGTTTTAAAGAAAGGTTTTCTACAATATGTTATAGAACATAATCTATAATATGGCAAAAAAGTGGAAAAAATAAAATAAAATAATATTAAAAAAAAACTACAATGAAATTAACGAATCATGAATAATAAAATATAATCTTGTAGTATTGATGATTCTATTGCAAGTGACTAAAAAGAATAAATATTTAATATAAAAAATACATTATATACGGTTTTGAATGATAATATTTACATCAGCACCAAGTGTTACAACTGAATATTATTGAGAAGAGAATACTCTCTTAAAATTATATGAATAAGATGGAATTTGTTTTTAAATGTTAATCCTGTATTTAACAAAATAGCAAATATTATGAAATATGTAAAAAAAAATTTAACAACATTTTTATTTTTACTATGAATTACACTTTAAATATTTAGTGATAATTTTATCATCAGCATGTTTGTTAATGAAAGATAAATGTAATACATCCACTCATTATTTCGTCAAAAAAGAAGAAAAAAAACTTGATTCATTTCACAATATGGTTCACTACAATCAAGTGTTCCATTTGATTTATCCTTAAACGATCAAAATCTACAAAGTATGACTTTATACAATAATAAAATTTAATAATCTTTTTACAGAGCTGCTTTAGAGTATAAGCTAATCCATTAATAACTGTCATTGGTAATGTTTGAGTAAAGCCTTTCCAATTGGAATATTTTCCAGATTGTAACAGAAAAATGAAATAGTATATACGTTGTTGATTTTCTTCTAAATATGTGTGGGTTTTTAATCCTTGTTGAATTGCGTTTTTGAAAAAAAAATCTTTTTCTACGCATCTATTGGTATTTAGAGTACGTCAACTTCTAGGTAATATAATGTGTCAAAATTTATATAAGTAAGCTAATCATAATCTTTTTCTACAGAATAATGTTCAATTGTACGTCATATCATTCATCTTGACATTTTGACAAGATGTAATCTGCTTACAAGAAAATGCGCAGTTTTTTCTAAAGAACTTATTGGTATATATACGGGAACATGTTTTCATTTAATACTTGTTAAGAAAAAAAAATTGTCATTGAAAAACTTGTTCATTTCAATTGAAACATAAGCACAGCGAATATGACTGATCCATTAATCTCACTTGGTGCTCAGTTAACTCGAATTACTCTTCCCATGATCATTATTATGGGTGTTGTAGGTAATTCACTTAATATTGCTGTACTTCTACGTCCTGTATTTTATTCTCATGCTTGTTCTCGTTATTTACTTGCTGCATCTATCAATAGTGTAATTTATTCAAGTGTTGTACTCATTTATCAGCTACTAGTGACTGGCTATCAACTTGATCCAAGTACTATTTCAATAATGATTTGCAAAGTTATGACATATGTATTTCATGTTACTGCTTACATTTCACCTTACAATATAGTATTTGCTTCAATGGAACGATATTTTTCCAGTTCAACAAGTGTTTATCTACGAAATTTTAGCAGTATTCGTATTTCACGTTGGATAATTGGATGTATTGTTGGTTTTTTTATACTTTTTGGTATTAATACATTTGTTCTGATTACTGCCAATCCAAATAATGGCCTTGGATGCCAAATTCCAGATGGCAAAATCTATAATCAAATATATGTAGTCACACAAGCTATGTTATATGCTATTATTGCGCCATTCCTAATGGGATTATTCGGTTATTTAACAATGCGAAATTTGAAACAAGTTCGAGTCACTCCAGTTGTTGTATCAAAACATCGACGTACTGAACGTCAACTTATTCGTATGCTTCTATTACAAGTAGGCATTTATATTATGCTTAATTTACCAGTCGGTGTAACATATTTGTCAGCAGTACTGCCAGTTTCTTATAAAACAACGCCACTCTTTTTCTTGGTGGCCGATATTACTCAAATATTAACTTATGCTTCTAATAGTTCAAGTTTTATTATATATATGATTGGTAATCGATGTTATAGACAAGAACTTATGGTAATTCTACGTACACTCTTTCGTATGAAGCAACCTGTTAATAATCGTATTGGAACTCAGTCAACAACAACAAAGAGAGAAAATTTTAAAACAATTGCTATCATATCATCTATGCGAGTGAACAATCCTGTTCAACAAACATATGCACAATAAACTTTTCAATATAAAAAAAACATCACTTTTATTGTCTTATCAATTTGAAATAAAAGATTCTCTTAAGATTCGACTTCATTAAATATAGCATAATCTACCTTTGGTATATTCTCTCAAATGAATAGTCATTGTTAGAGACTGGATATAATTTAGAAAAATATAATTAATAAAACATCAAAAGAATAAAAAAATTTAGAAGAGAAGAGTTAAAAATAAAGTTATGATTCCATAAGCCATTCATTCAACCATTATAATGATGATTAAAACGTACGTTAACATTTTCTAAAGCATATAATAAAAATAAAAGAAAAATTTTTTTGTAACATTTTATTATTGTTCATATAGTTAAACACGAAGTGGCATAGTTATTAATAAAATATACTCTCTTAAAGATCATGTATGACAATTTTTTTTTGACCCATATTAAAATGTCCTTACAACAAAATTTGACTTAATTTTCCATCAAAAAATCTTACACTTTTTGTCACATTGTGTAGAATCATTGTTCGCTTTTATTGAGTTGTGTTTATTTATTAAGTTGTAATGCTTGTGGAGCAACTCTATTTATTGTGCGTTTAGTTGTCACGATTTTTTTAATTTTTATCCAAATTTCTTTTGATGACGCAAGACATACGAATGGCATTAATACTGGAATAAAATAACAAAAAAAATATACAAATACTTCAAATTCACCAGTTGAACCATACGGTACACCAAATATCAGAGTAAGATACATACTCATCAGAGGAAAATTAAATAAAAGATATAGTAATGAACATGATAGTACTTGTATAATCATTCGTCGATATTTATGCCAATGTATTTGTTGACGAAGACGTTGTTTTTGTTTGATAACACGAATAACTAATAAAATATTAAAAATTATGATTAAAATAGATGGCAATATACCGTTTACGAATGTATCAAATATATTAGGGCCAAATACTCCCAAATAACATGGACCGTAACACCAATATTGTGTATAATCTGGTGTATTATCACAAGATACAAAGAAAACACAGACAATATAAAATATACAAGCATATAAAATAATGCTTATTAACGGAATATAGTGAATAAAAATACGTTTTTTCCGAGTATTAAGCCATTGATGATGAAATATTATGATATGTCTCTCAATTGTAGTCCATGCCATTAACATACCCAATAGACTATAAGCAGTTGCACCTACAAACCACCAAATATAACAATTTACTATTGTTTGTGGCCAGATATAGCCAAGACGAACGTACGTAAGATAATTAGAAATATCTGTAGCTTGTGAGAAGAGTCCAACAATGAGAATAACAATAATAACATGATTATTGAGTACTTTACGTAATGTTCGATCGAAATAAAGATTATAGAGTAAAAGAATAGAACAGAAAATAGATGGAATCTCCAAAAAAACAAGAATCCAAAAACGAACTGTTGCTGATACGGATGTTTGTAAATTTGGATCCAATGTTGTGCAATCGTCTTCAATATCATTAATAGAACTATCATTGCAAACAATATCAGCCATGAACTCTAAAACTATCGATGAATAGAATAAAGAATATTATATAAATGTCACTGTAAATTTATTGTATAAATGAAAAAACAAGAAACTATCGTTAGTTATCTGTAAAAGAATAAAAACTTTTTCCTTCATTTCATTACCTAGTCATAATTTAAATAACTAAATTAGACTGCATCGTTGGAATATACAATAACATGTCGTTTATAAAAAATTTAAAAAAAGGAAAAGCTTCAAATCTATATATATATAATGTTCTCTCAGTGTGTTTTTTTTGTGCAAGATCAAAAGAGCGTCGAACATAATATAAGCTGTCGGAACCTTCTAAACGAAGAAGTGAGGCACAATAAATCTGAATCATTAGTGTGTTTAGCAGGCCATCAATATTACACACATATATCTCATAATCTATCGAATTGAGCAAATTTTATTTCATCTTTAAATGAGTGTGACATAGGATAAGCATCACTGTTCAGTCCGAAAGTAGACGATTTATAAATTATAAATTTTTCAACCGAAAATTTAAAAGCACTGTTGTCACGAATTTGTAGTAGACATGTGGACAGTTTTGAATTTCTAGACTTGTCAAATTACCAATTTCAACCCGGTTTATAAATATTTTAAACTTTTAGAATTTCTGATAAATTTAAATTTTTGTCAAAACCATTTTCGAACTCAACAGTGATAAGTATCCAACTAATTTGAATTAGAATTTATCTGGAATAATAAAATTCAATAGTTATGATAGATGAAATTTTTATTGTAAATATGATCATAGTAAATGAAGTTATTTCAAAAAAACTAGATACTTCTAAAGATCGAATAATTAAAGCAGCATGTACACTTCGAGTTTATTTTATTTGTATTGTCGGTTGTATAATATTATTTCGTATAAATATGTTTTTGATAGATTGACGTATTTCAGGCAATCCAGTTAGGCACATAAATGGACAAAAAAGAAAGCTTATGTATTCGAAGTAAATGAACACAGCCGATGATAATTGAAGAATAAATGCATTTGGAATAATAGGTGGAATTACAAAACCAACGATAATTGGTATCCAAACGATGATATACATAAGAGAAACGGATGCTAGCTGAAGTACCATTTTACGATTGCGTTGCCAGATAGCACGTTGACCTACACGACGTTTTTGGAGAAGTACACGAATGATAAGAATTATTGTTGCAATAATACTGATAATAATCGGTGTAAATATATTACAAAACCAATCAAATAAACCAAGAGCGACCTATTAATAAAAAATAATCTAATTAGAACATTTTTCTTGAGTATAAAATACATTTAGTTTTTCTAAAAAGACTACACTGCACTTCGTTTATTATAATAAAACTATTAAGACGATTTATGTTAATCAGGAACAATATTTAAGTGAACTGGTACATAAAATAAATTATACATACCTCATATTGGTAACATGAACCGCCACAGGTAAATAACGTATAATCAAAATAGGATTCACAAGGATATATGACGATTAATCCAATGTATAACAAAGGTGGATATATAAGAAAGAACAGTATTGGTCCATAATGAAGTAAGATTAAATGTTTCTTAAAAAATCCATGATAAAAGATAAGAAAATACCGTTCAATACATCCATAAGCCATTAAAGTGAGACCACTAACACACACTGCATAATTATATACAAGCCAGAATTTACAGAATACATCTGTTTGTATAAATACGAATCCTGTGTGTAGCACAATTAGTGTTAATGGCATATCTATGACTACCTTTATAGAAATACGACAAATTATTAAAAATAATGTAATCAACCTATCGATGACTTACTTGAATAAAATTAACAAGTAATAAGATGAGAATGACGTGATTATTAAGTTTTTTACGAATTTGTGGAAATCGAGCAAAATGATAAAAGATGAGCAATGAACAGATGATTGAGGGAATCATTATTGTCACAAGTATTATAAAAATGATTGAATTACTTAGTGATATATCAATATCCATTTTTATTTTATTCTCTTGATTCAACTACTGTTTCCTACTTGTGTGTTAAATGTAGAAGAACCTTGTTTTTTATGATAAAAATGTGTCTGATTATAAGATCTGTCTTTTATAATATTAAGCTCTTGTCAGTTGTTAGAAAAACTTCTTATATTATTAATTTAACATACAGTTCATAGAAAATTAACCCTTACAGCACCGCTGATATATATATATATATATACTTCTCTTCGGAATACTTTTAGCTAACAATTTTATCATTTATAATTAGAATATGAGTTTTTCTTTGATGTAATTGTATAGAATAATAATTATATATACATGTACATCACAATGGTTATTTAACAGACGAAAAGAATGTAAAAGCAAATAATAAGATAATGACATATTAAAACTTGATTATTTCAATAATTACAGGCAAATGAACTTGAAAATATCTATAGACACATAGAATTTAAATATTAATCCGGAAGGTCGATCCGGACATTTAAGAAATTGAAAGGTATTATCATGAATAGTAAAACCTGGATTTTAAGGTGATGCTTTATAATTAACTTTGGAAAGCTTCTACAGAATATTAAAGCTTTTTAATTTACCTAATGTACTCTAGGTATGAAGTAAAAACTATATTAATCATCTCTAATCCTCAATGCTTTTTACTAATTTTCATTTCATTATTTCCTTCGCTTAACAGTTGATTTTTATTGTTAAAGTTTACATAAATGTTTACAAATTTTTAATTATGAAGAAAAAATATTCTTGCATAAAGATACTTCGAAATATTTTGATCAAATTTAACGTGTTCAAGTCTTTAGTCGTGTAATCCAAGAGAGAGTCAAATCTGATTATGAGAAGAAATCTACTTCACTAAATTCTATTAAAAAAAAAACTTTTTAAAAGAGAAAATACTATTAACTAATTGAATATGTTAGATAGAAAAAATCCCTATTAAGAATATTAAATAAATAGATTTATAATAAAACCCAAGGAGGAACAAGCGAACTCCTGCACTTTTGAAGTACTAAAAAGTACGAAGAAGTCGGCTTGCTCCTTCTTGTTAAAATCTAATCATTCTCATCCTACTATCAATTTTTCAAGGGAAAAAGATATAATATCAATTGAACAAACTAAGAAAATAAAAAAATTTAAGAGAAATAATTTTCTCCAGATTTGTTTTTATTAGAATATCATAATAAAAATTATGAAATACGACGAATTGAAGTATTTTAATTAATATAATTAGAATTTGGAGGATGATTTAATGGCTGAAACAATACAGTTAACTTTTGAACAGCAACATGATGATTATTTATTAGATCTTGCTTTACAAAACATGGGTATTGAATAATGAATATCTCTATCATTAACAATAGAGTAGAATACGTTGAGGAGACTTACAAATCAATGATAATCACCACTCAAATATACTTTTCTTAATTTCTATGAACGCAGTGTAATAAATATTCTAAAAATATATCAAAAATTTGAGAATGTGGGTACTCTGTTTCATCGGCAACCACACCCCTGCTAAGGCACTATGTATATCTCTAATCCAACTTAACAAATACAAATTAAATTAAATCAATTTTTTTTCCTATAATTTATTGCTAATAGATTGACAATCAGATATCAAAATTTAAAAAAGAAGAAGGAATTTAACTAAGAATTTAAATCTAACACATAATCTCTTGCAAAATAGCATGCTTAAGTTAATGAAAAAGATACAATACAATATAGTTATCACACTAAAATTATCTTTATAATAAAATCTTTTTTTTCCAATATTTCCAACATATAAACGACATGAAGAATATCGAAATAAGTTGGTGATATTCAACTAAAATGAACATATATCATGTATAAACGATACAGAAGAATAAAAAGAAATATAAGTCATAGAATCACACCATACAATCGTTTTCTAAGCATCTACAGGATAGAATATTATAAAGAAGTATATATAACGTCGATGACGTAGAGGTAATCAATGGATCCATATATACAGTATGGAGTCAATATATATAGAGGCGTCTGTTTTTCTCTCGGCTACATTTCTTCTCTCTTTCTTTTATTTGTATACTATTATCGACTCGAAGCAGTCACAAGATACGAAAAAAGCACGTTTTTCTTCAAATTTATAGTCGAGAGCGTTAAATATATACATATATGATGAAAGTTATATTTTTTCTTTATTATTCTAGATTTCTACAATTCGATTAAAGATTATTTGTTTATTTGATCAATTTTCTATTTACGACTATTATCAAGATGCCACCAAAAGCTGAATTTAAACCTAAACCAAGTGCAAAATCTGAAAAAAATAAACCCAAAGGTGGTAAGGCAAAAGATGAAAAACGTGCCGCTGAAAAAGCTAAAAAAGAAGCTAAACTTGGCGGTGGTCCAATTCAATTTGGAGCTAAAAAATAAATGGTCAATATGTGAGTAGAAACTTAATCTATAAGTATGAATCAATGGGAAAATCTACCACTAATAAATCCACCATTTTCAAACGTCGTTAAACAATAACAGGTATTTGTACTGTTAATTATCGACAAGAGTTGTAGAAAAACAATTTTCTATTATTCTTCTTAAGACATTTTTAGGAATTTCATATAGAGGTCGTCAGCAGGCATGTCTTTTTCAAGTCAAATATTATATAAAAATTTGTTCGATTTTGTTTTATAAACATATTTTATTTTTCTATTATAGGTAAAGTCGATTAACATGATTATGAATAACATTCGTCATATGAAAACAATCGTCGACTATGGATATTTTTTTTTGTGCTTGTAATATTAAACTAAAAATTTTTTTTCTTTTTTTCGTATTACATAATAAACAAAAAAGAGGATCGTGAAAGAAAAGAATACAGATGAATTGAATACACTTTGTGCACCTAGGAATTAGATGTTAATTGTAGAAAATCAAATGATGAATATCTACGTATTCTTATCGATTTTATTAATTGCTGCTATCGTAAATAGTGATCACTCAAGGTGAAAAAATACAAATGCTTTTCATAAGAACGATAAATCCAATTTTTACCCTTGTATATCATTTAAAATATTTTATAAGAAAATAATATCTGAAATTAATTTTTAGAATATTAAAAACTTTTAAAATCAATTGTCTTACAAAAATTCTCATTGGTAATTCTTTTTATTATGTTTCTAAGGTTATAATAAACCAATGAAATTCTATTTTTACGAAATGATAATAAAGGTATTTATTTAAAAACACTTGAAAAGTTTTTTTTTATTATCTTACTCGAATCTTTTCATTCTTTATTATTAGTAACTACAGATAATAACTATCTTTGTTGATCTAATGACACATCAAGTACTAAATGAGTTTAAATATAATAAATTATTTTGCATTTTTTAACTGATATTTATATTGGAAGACCATCTGAAAGAGAATGTCTGGCCGCTCCATATGTCCCTTAAAACAGTCTTCAATGGAATACATCATTTGTACATTCCATAATATTCGATATGACACTCTGATTTCTTTAAGGATTAACATACACAAATAAAGATTATATTTTAAAATATTAGTACGTGCAAGCAATACTATTATGTTCTATTAAAAGAGATTAATATAAAATATAACTAAATATTTACGAAAATGAAGAAAAACGTGACTTTTCTTGTTATTGATTCAAATAAATTTTAATTAAAACTATTACATGAAACCATCAATTTTTTTTCTTTATTTCAAGAAAAAGAAAAGATAATAGTATATATTAAACTACTCTATTTAATACGAAAATGTCTTCGTCGATATATTATGCCTACTCTATATGTAATAGGTACGATTGGAAATCTATTAAATGTATTTGTCATTTTATGTTATATAAATTTTGATTTACTTGTAAATATTTTATACAAAGGTTTCAATATTAATCTATGTAAATTTTTATTTTATACATCGTATGTTTTTACTAGGCTTCTATCAGCTATTCTTATATTTGCATCTATTGATCGTTTATTACTTTCATCTCAAAATATTCATACACGTTTATATAGTTCATAACGTTTAGCTTATGTTTCTATTAGTATAGTTCATCTGTTATATTAATGTCTTTTAAAAATGTTCATCATATACGATCAATGAATAGAAAAGATTTTCAATTACTTCGTTGTCTTTATGTTCATAATATAATCTATATTATTTTCTCTTTAATTCCGTCAATATATGGTGTTTATCTTGCATCAACTAAAGATTAAATACATTCATTATTACGATTAGCTATTGAAAATTTTGTAGCTAGAGTAGCACTTACGTTTCATTATATTCCATTTTGTGCGAATTGTTTTTTATCTATATCAATATATCAAGAGCTTTTCATTAAAAAATCAAACGCTTAGTATACAAACTATATGGTAAAGATACAATAATAATACGAGACGATAAAATAGATAATATAAAATTAAATATGATCAGTACTATTAAATTACCTGCTTAATTATTAAACAAAAAAATAAATAAATCTTTTGTCTTTACGGTTGCTGATACAATATTTTTAGGGTATCATTTAAGTAGTCAGTAGAATAAATGAAACGATCAGTAAATAAAATGGAATGAAAAGTAAAAAAATATAAATTTGTGCAAAGATAGTCTACTTTTCTTTTTTTTACTGACCGCAGAACATATTCCCATACTTTTATTGCTTGTAAACCGTGCCTGTTTGTAACCGAATGATGATGATATTAAACAATGACATATGAAATTCTTTCGGTAAAACTAAAACTTGTAGTCTCAATAACTATACTCGAACTAATCAGAATATTTATTTCGAAATCAAGACATTACTTGTAATTTTGCAACTCTAAATATTATATAAAATTCCACTAGTTTGTTTCTCTCATGCGATTTAGTCTATTGATCGGCATATAATAACATTTTTGAATAACTATTTTTACAAGATGACGAAGTGCATTTCGAAATACACTTCCACCAGTTAATGTATAAATATAGAAAGGAGTTCCACTCGCGGCAAGTGCGATAAGAGTCAATATAGTAAAGATAAAATTCTGAACAGCATTATCTAATGATCCTGATGGAGGAGATGATGCAAATGATGAATAAACTTTTTGAATTGCATGTGGTGATGTAAATAGAAATAATAGAGTGACTTGTACAAGAAGCATTTTAAGTAATTGTCGATCTGTTTTCTTTGCTGGAAGATGTCCGCTTCTATTCGACGATACATTTTTATTTTCAAGGCTTATCATAACACCATTTATTGCATGAACACGACTTTGTAGATGACGAACATTTTTAATAGTTAATAAACCAAAGATAATCATGAGTAATAAAGGTAATAAAACTGTACCAAATGCATAGATTAAATCTGTTGTCAAACGACAACTATATGTTGAACCATAACATGCACGTAGAATATCACTTAAATTAGCTCTATAACAATAGAGTATTGGAATATTGATAAGACAAGAATAGATAAGAATAATAATTATACTTCGTTGTACATTTTTTAAATTACTCATTGATCGTAAATTAATTGAAATACTAGATGATAACCATCGATCAATTGTTGCTAAGACAATCATCCATAAGAATATTGTTCTTGAATTATAAAGAATAAAATTACGGACTTTACAAATCCAATCAGTTGTTAAAGTTAAATCTAAATTACACGCTGACAACATTCGACTGATAAGACCACTAATAATAACAATTATTCCGACAATAGCTGAAGCAAGAAAATAAATAGCAGATGAATTTGATCGAAGTGATCGTTGACTTAATACAAGAATATTGAGAATATTACCAATTATACCAAAAATAATGATAAAAATTGATAGATAATAATTAAGAGAATTTGATGCATTATTAAAAAATAAAATAAGATCTGTATTTGCATTCATTGACGACATAGATTTTTGTACTATCAACTGAAACTAGAAGAAAAAAAATGAAGATTACAAAATTCTCTTACTGTCAAAAATATAGTTCTTAACGATCTATCCAGCAGCGTTTCTATATTTTGACATATAATGAAGAGATGTAGACATCCTTTCATAAAAACTTTTATTACATTAATGAGAGTGTTTTTTTTATTTTAAAATTATCTCACTATTGGTTTCGTACCCAGACAGATAAAACTCAAAAAAAACGGAGAAATATGCGTAGAAATTTTGAAATTATAACAAAAATAAAATTCGGAAAAGCGCACATTTTTACGATTTTTATCTCCGTTAGCGTTGTCTACTGTGATTAACGCGTTAAGAATTCGTAAAAACAGCATTTTTATAATGGTCTACCGTTAAAACGCCGTATATATGCTGTTTGGACGCGTTTTTTTAAAGATCATGTCTGCCTGAGTATATAGCCTTAGACTATGTCATGACAAGTAATGTTGAATTTCATCTATCTGGATAAAAATATATATGTATATCAAAAGAAAAAGTCATGTTGAATCTTTATCAATTAGATTATAGATTTTAGCATCTATGAAAATATAAGAATGAATAGATTAACGATATCTATCCGTATCGAAATCCTTACAACCTTTTTCATGTTTTTCAATGCATTCAAAAGGTGAATTTAAAAATTAATGGATTATATAGACATGACTTTAAAAAAGTATTCGGTTCTGCATTTTATTTATACAACACGTCACTATTTAAAAATTTCTTATTTTCATCTTGTTTATGTATTCTTGTGGTAGATGAAGTTAAAAAATCTTTTTTTTGTCAATCTTGTTCTTCTTGTATGTTTTTTTTTAATTGATCATATAGGTATTCTTTTTTGTGAATATATAGAGCTTTTTTTTAAATAAATTCCTTGTTAATAGAAACGAAATATCTATATGTATTTGTTTTGCAGATTACTAATAAAAACGTTGTGATAAAGAAAAGCAAATATTGTTTGCGATAGTGACAAAGAAAAGAATCATCATTTTCATATCATGTTGCACATTACTAATAGAAAGGTTGCTGGCCTCAATACTCAATGGGCTTCTTTTCATGGCTTTTCAGTTCTTTTTAATAATCTAGGAGACAAATGTCTTCAATCACGTCGTCCTGGAATGCTTGATCTTGTTAACGATGTTAACGATAATCCTGCTTTGAAGTTTTATGCAATTCTTCATGAAGGTATCACGCGTTTGAATATTAATTTTCTAACCAATCAGTTCCTTTTCTGTGCCTTGCCACCAAGTACTTATCATGTTACTCTTTGGGGTGGATTAAACGACAGACATGTAACAAAAATTGAACCACAATATCGTTCCATAGTTGAAAAATGGTTGTTAGATTTACCAGAATCATTTTGTAATACGCCAAAAAGTATATTTGATCTTCCTGCAACATCACCACTCTGTTTAAAACGTGACTGGAATATAAACTTCTGCTTTGATGGACTCAAAGTATGGAACAATTCTGTGCTTGTAGCTGCCTTACGTCCTGATGAGAACTCGATCTCCGTCTTCGAGCAACTTTCCGAAGAGCGTAGTCAGTTGAATGAAAAAGTCCACGATCGTTTAAATATTGACACTGACACGAAAGCTTATACACCTCATGTTAGTCTTGGATATTTTGCAAATGAGGAAGGTGCACAACGAGCTTCACATTTTGTCGATGAATGGAATCAATGGTTTAGTAATGCTTGTCAAGACAATCTTCTTTCTTTTAACAATGCAGACATCTATGGCTTGACCGATATGGTTACTTTTTTCAAAGCAGTCGACAACTAAACTTATATCATACATTTTTTTCTATACAGTCGAAATATAATCAAGAAGAATAAAAATATGACATAATATAAAAATACCGTATATATGTATCGATCATACAAACATAAATCGATATGATTTATTTGAATTTTGTGATTACGAATTATAATAATCACGCAATTATTTCACAAACTGTATGAGATATTGAACTTGAGGGTTTTAAATATTTATTTATAGATCAAAGTCTTTTTGACGTATAACTTTAAAAATTAAAAAAAATTAAGAACATACACTCACGTAGAGATTCCATAATACGAAAATAATTCTAATCAAATTAAAATTCAGAAATTATATTCATATTTATTTCACAAGGAATTCTATTCATTACGGGATGAGTCAGGATGTGTGTATAGGTGTTTGAATCATTCTTCGTTCTCACGTTTCATCCACATTATCACGATATGAATTAGTTAATATTATTTCTTTACCTGTAATTTTATCGTCCTTTAATTATCGGTCTAAATATAGATATAATAGATATTTCATGCCCACACACACACATACCCTGCATTGTTAGATTAATTATTTTGATATTTTATTTACATTTTAAATAAATCGTTAAAAAATATATTATGCAAAAAAAAATAGGAGTGATAACAGTTATAATACACATAACAATATACAGGTTTATTTATCCTAAATAAAGGTAAGATTTTTGATAAATTATGAATATAAATAATTTTTACATTTAAAAAATTAAGTATTTATATTGATTAAAAATAATCTTTTGTTAAACTCTAATTATGAATAATAACAATATATTAAATATTTTTGTATAATGAGTACATATGTTTGAATATTTTATTGAGTACAATTCAACAGATTTGTTTTTTGTCATTTGAGGACATATTTGTAGACTGTACTATTCGTTTATTACTCACTTGATAATTTTTATTTATACTCATAACTCATGCCTTTTACAAGGCGTTTCGTTTATGTATAAACGTAAAGTACATTTCTTTTACCGTATACTCTCTAATTATTATACACCTATGTATAATTAGCTTTTGTATAAGTGTGGCCGAAAAGTACGTTCTCTATCAATATATACACATTTTGTATTATTATTCTTAATCATATTTAATACATACAATACGAAGACAATACAATACTATTTTTACTTATAATTATATATACGATTTATTTTGGTATTTGAATTCTACATAAATTTTGTTTTTATTATATTGATTTGAAAAAATATTCATTTGGAAATTATAATTTTTATTGATATAAATACAAGATGTTAGCTGATTTATTGGAAAAGAATTCAAAATATCAAACTCTTATTGATTCAGAAAATGATACTGTTATATCTTTTTTACCATGGAAAAGTGAACGATTAAGAACTTCTACACTTTTACAAGAAAATTATAAAGGCAAAGGAAATGAAAGTTCACCATATATTATTAATTGGCTTCGTTATGATCCAGAAAATCCAATGAAATGGTTGTCCATATACAAATGGTTTTTAACATTCCTTGTCACTGTTGCAACTCTTGCAATTTCATTTTGTTCTTCAGCTTATACAGGACCCTTTAATGAACTTAAACAACAGTTTCATATAGGTGATGAAGTTATTACGCTTGGTATATCATTATATGTTCTTGGCTTTGCAATTGGACCTCTACTTTGGGCACCATTTTCTGAAGTTTTAGGACGACGACCACTCTTCATCGTAACTTATGCTGCATTAACTGCATTTAATGCTGGAGCGGCAGCATCACAAAATATTTGGACATTAGTTATTCTTCGATTTTTTGCAGGTGCATTTGGTGCTTCTCCATTAACGAATGCTGGTGGTGTTATTGCTGATCTATTTGATGATTCTGAGCGTGGTGTTTTTTTAGCTCTATTTACAACGGCAGCATTTTTCGGACCAGGTTTAGGGCCAGTCGTTGGTGGATTTGTTGGTGAAACTGTAGGATGGCGTTGGGTTGAAGGTGTAATGGCTATTTTTACTGGAGTTATATGGATACTTATTTGTTTTTTTTTACCAGAGACATATAGTCCAGTTCTTTTACGTAGAAGAGCAAAGAAATTATCAAAACGAACAGGTAAAACTTATCGTTCAAAATTCGAAGAAGAAGAAAAAACTAAATTTAGTAAAGTTCTGAAAACTTCATTATTACGTCCATGGGCTCTTCTATTTCGTGAACCAATTGTTCTTCTTCTTTCGATTTATATGGCTATTATTTATGGAACTCTTTATTTATTATTTGGTGCTTTTCCAATTGTTTATCAAGAAAAACGAGGATGGAGTGAAGGAATTGGTGGTTTGGCTTTTATGGGTTTTTTAGTTGGAATAATAATTTCAGTTGTGTATTCAATACTAGATAATATACGATATAAACGTGTTATAAAGAAAAGTAAAGATGGACAAGCACCACCAGAAGCTCGTCTTCCACCAGCTATGGTTGGTTCTATTTTTATACCTATTGGATTATTTTGGTTTGCATGGACTAATTCTCCATCTATTCATTGGATTGTTTCAATAATTGCTAGTGCACCAGTTGGTTTTGGTATGGTTTTAGTTTTTATATCTATTATTAATTATTTAATTGATGCATATACAATCTATTCAGCTTCTGTATTAGCAGCTAATAGTGTCATACGTTCTATTTTTGGTGCAGCTTTTCCTTTATTTACAACACAAATGTTTCATACATTAGGTATTCATTGGGCTTCATGTGTACCAGCGTTTTTAGCATTAGTATGTGTACCATTTCCATTTCTATTTTATAAATATGGCGCAAAAATACGACAAAGATGTAAATATGCTGCTGAAGCTGAAGAAAAGAAAGAAAAACCAACAAAAACAAACTCTAATGAAAATGGACAGACAAACTCTACGGAATATAAACAAACGAGTGAAACTAAACAGACAAAGTCTAAGAAAAATGGACAAACAGGTGAAACTAAACAAGCAAAGTCGAATGAAAATGAACAAACGAGTGAAGTTAAACAGAAAAAATAGTTTATCATGTATACTTTTAGTATACGAATTAACAATTAATACAAAATGTTATGTAAATATATGTCTTAGACAAGAATGTAGTTTTTGTTAATTGTAAATGAATCTAAATTTTAAATTAATAAATGGATATTTATTCATAAAGTGTGAGTTGATGAAAAAAATGTAAAAGAAAGATATGAATACAAGATCGCACTCTTTTAGTCTCTTTTTTTCATATTTTTTCTTGATTTCAGTAATGAACAAATTGTTCCAACTGGAAAATTTAACCATTCTTTTCTACCAATTCTATTTCGATCTGATAATTCATAATCAGGAAGACGTTCGTTACCACGTGCATTTCTATTAATAACATCAATTAAAGTAATAGCTATTCCTTGTAAAATGATAAGTATTGTTAGTTCTGTTGGACTTAAATGTGATACTGGATTATTAAAAATTTGTGCAAATGGTGTTATATTAATCCATTGTTCATTTTCAAGATCTAATAAATTAAAAACAATATTAAATATAATACCAAATATAATATAAGATAATATCGATAGATAATATGCTCGTGTTCCTTGATTTTCTCTAACAGTAGCTAAATATTGTGCATTTCTTGAATCATACAATAATAAATAACGTCGTATAGTAGTCCATGTATTTAGCACAAAAACAATAACAGAAACACATACTAAACATGCTACATATAAGTTTTGAATAATATATATATATTTCCATGATACTGTTACATTAATTACACTGATAAGATCGGTAATTACTATCATCCAACTAAACCAAACAATACCTTTGACTATGATAGTAGCCAATAAACGTAGAATACCAATAATATAACTTATCTGCGTATTAGTACCATAAGCATCGCGAATTGTAATACCTGTATCGATTATTCTAGAATCATGTACAACTGTAATGTTTCCTGTATTTAATGTTCTATATGCTGCGCGAGTATGTAATAATATACGATCATAAGGTTGTTCGATTTTACATAGAGTTTTTAATATCCAAACAGATTTTTGTATAGGTTCTATTAAGAACATAATAGGAGCAATGATAAACATCTGAATACATGCTAATCTTATACCAAATATAATACCAATGATATAATTATTTATTGTTATATAATCGTATACTTTCGATTTTTTAATACGAGAATATTCTTTATGACGTGTATATTTTATTACAATATTAAATCGTGTTATTTTCCAATCAAATAAATATCGTATTATATCAGGAACATAATCGAACATACCACGAATATAACTATGATAAATTTTATGATTACAATCAATGACAAGATTAAGAATTGTTGATGTATATTGTTTGATTATTAAAGAATTTTGTTGTATAATATATAATATAGCATCAAATTGTTCATTATTATTAACGTCAATATTAGAAATAATATCAGTATTATTTATATAATTACGTATATGAATAGCTAATGTTTTTAAATCATGAATTACTAAATCTTCAATTTTCGATTGATAATGTAATACTTGCATAATTGGCCATGGATAATTTTTATATTTAAATAATTCCGATGATTCATCTAATGTTAATCTACGATATTTCCAAAAAGTTTTCAATTGTGACTCTGTTGGAAATATACCTAGTGCAAAATATTCACTTATTTGAGAACGATAATTTGAATTGAATTCATCAAATGGATATTTATATTTTCGAATAGATAATAATAATTCTTCTACAATTAATCCCAATTTACTTATATGATGATTACCATCAAATCCCATTCTATTCCATTTATTTGTTCCTAAATCTGTAATTGTATTTAATAAACGATATAAATATTTACTACTTCGATAAATAGTTCGACCATGATGAACTTGTTTTTTTGAATAATTTTTTATTTCTTTTAAAAAATTACTATATTGTTCATTAATTGATTGATATAAATGATTATTTGTTAAACGATTTGTTCGTAAGATTTTATTTCGAACATATGATACATCAGCATGATTACTATATTGTTCTATACTAACATAATATAATGAACCTTCTGCAACACATGCATCATTAGCAAAATAAACAGCTTTGGAAAATTTATGTCGCATAGAGATAATAAGTGTATCAATATATAACATTTCACTTGGAGGTATTCGAAGTATAGGATGTAAAAACGAATCTTCATATCTATCTTTTCTTTTTCGAATTTCTCTTTCAAGATTACGAGCTTGACGAAGATATGAAATAAATAACATATTACTATGTTCCATTAAAATATGTTTCATTTCATAATCAATTTTATTCCATATATTTTCAAATTTAGTTGTATCATATTGAGATGTTTTTATTGTAGATATAATATTTGTAATTTCATTTAATGCACAACTAATTAATTCATTTGGTTTTGATATATGTGTAAGTAATTGTTTTGTATATTTCCAATAGGTTAATTCAGCTTTATAAAAAAATTTTTTTAACGAAGGATCAGAATCATTTTTTGTTATTGTAGTAATATAATGTTGCCATTCTTTTCCAGTCATACATTTTCGTAATTTAATTACTGACATTTTATTCTGTTTATAATCATTAATTTCCGTAAAGAAATAATATGGATAATCACAACGTATATGTAGATATATACCTAAGCCAGTCCCTTGTACATTAAATATAGGTTCAATTGTATTTAAATGTCTAGGATATAGATTTGTATCAAATACAATACCAGATGGTAAACACCAATGTATAGAAAAAAATTCATTAAATATAACACATGCATCTATATCAGCATCACTACCATCTGTTGAACCTATACGAATATCATAATCAGATTCTGGATCTTTACTACCAGAATCATTTTGAATAATTAATTGATCAGGAAATAAATTCATTAATTGTTGTAATAAATCATCGATATATGATTTACGATACATGCAAAGTTTTAGAATAAATTTAGTTATATAATTTGGTTTCAATTGTTTTACAGTATCTATTATATATCGAGAAATATCATTACGAATAGTATCAGTATGTATATCATCAACAAAGAGTTCTTTTAATTTATCCCAATTTTTGATTCGATGTATTATTTCGCGACATGTATATTGACTAGTAAAAATAATATTATCATGTTCATCGAAAAGAATAATTGAATCATCTGGAATATTTGGTATGTAAAGTTTGGTGATCATATTTTGATATAAATTGTTGTTCGTTTGTAATAGACATTCATGTATTTTTTCGTTTGATGACATATGAATATCAAACGATCGATTAAGTTCAGTATTAATCATTGAATCGATATTTAATGTAGTAGTATCATCGTTAATCTTGTTTTGCGTTAGCCAGTGAACAAGTACTAGATGACTTTGAGTTTGTTTGATCAATTTATATAATTGTTGATTAGAATCTTGAGACGAAAGAGAACAACAAACACCGCCAATCATTTCAATCGACATAAGTCCAATCATCTAATGAATAATTGAAAAATGAAGATATTCTTTTAATTTTATATTCACTTACCATTGATAGATTATTTTCTATACATTGACAAATAATATCTCCTGGTGTAAGATTAAAATTTTCTAATAAATAAGTAGCAATTCGTTGTGCATAGAAAATAAATTCGCTGTAAGTGAGAAATTGTTCGTCTAGTTCGATCGCGACCTTTTGATTACATAATTGGTCAATAATAGTACGATTCATTATTTCAAATTTAAAACTAAAAAAAAAATAATGATATACTAATTCTCTTAATGTAAATATTATCTTTTTTCTCTATTTATAAATTTATTTTATGTAATAGAATATTAAATATTTAACTCACCATTATTCAATATAATAATATTGTCTTTTTTCGTACGATTAATTTATTAAATGATAATGCAGTTATATATTGATCCCATAATCACGCCACGTGAATATATTAATACGATAGACTTGAGTCATATGTAAAGAAAAAACGATATAAAAGTACATTAAAGACACGAAAGCGAAAAAAATACAAAGTATGTGTTCTATCAATATGGCCTTTATTCGTTCTTTACTTTACATAATCATTAATAATGCAAAAAAAAAGATGAATAAGTGTGTATACAATTATTTTTAATATTAATTTTTTTTTAAAAGAAAAATCGTATTTATTTTTTATTCGAAAATATTTGATTTAATCATCTTGAGAATGTTTATTATCGATATCTTTTGCTTGTAGTAATATTTAGATACTGTTTCTGACTGTAAAAATCAGTCGAGAATCATTGGAAACTCGATTAGTTGTTATAAATAATATAGCAGCAGATAAAAAATATACGGTTATTGACAATTGAAAGTAATGTAACACGTTTTCCAATTCGATAAAAAATAAAAAACGAGCTTCTTCTATAAAATCTAAAACTTTCCATATACGAGTACATTACATTGAGTATCTATATTAATCGATGATGAATGCAATTAATAAACATCGATTATTTTTTCATTCAATTTATCTACTTGCAACAGAAAACTATTTCGTTGTTTCCATTCTGGGTGTGAATGTGAATACCTACATCATAAATTTCAATATCTTATAATTAATTTCTATATTAAACTCTATACTAGAGGCCCCTGTGAAGAGTTAAGATTCCATATTATAGGGAAAACTGACTCGATAAAACGTGAGTGGTGTCAAAGTTGAATTCAGTTGTTCGCTTCGAGTATTAAACTATTCTCTTTCTATATCTCTCTTTCCTTCATCGTCACTAATGTTCTACTTTCCCAGTTACGTATGAGGTGTGGCATACATATAAAAAGTTAGGATAAGAAAAAAAGTCTCAGAAGAAAACTTGTAAATTTTAATATAGATTTTTTTATTTTATTATGTCTTATTTTTTCCTTTTGTTTTATTTTATTTTTTTATTTTAATGAATGGGCAGATAATAATAATAATATAGAATGATAGGACAATGTACACAGATGCTCATCGTCGGCTAGTCATATATGTATATATTTTTCTTTCTGTTCTTTGTTACGGAACTGAAACATTGTATATTATAATATAGATTTTGAATGTTAGTTTCAAATATTATTGTTGATCGAATTCTTTCGTAAGTAATGATGATTTTACATATTAGAAACAAAATTAACATAACAAATACATACGATGTACTTATTATTCGAAGTATGATCTTTAGAAAAATTTGATATTGCCAAATAATTGATTAGTGAAACAATATTCAAATTAATAGAAAAATATTTTTCGATCAAACGTCAAACAAATACAGTACTCGATATATGATCATACGAAATTTGATTCTTTTTTGTTTTTTTAATTGCATATATAAATATTATACATATAGAAGAAAACAACTCATTCAATAAATATTTAAAATACAGTGAGCTTTGTAAGAATATATAGTTTTTGTAAGATAGGCAAAACAACTTTATTTCTAAATGTCGATGGATAAAGATCAAGATACAATGATAGAGATACCAAAACGACGTCGACGCAAATTTTGTTGTGATTTAACATTGAAAGAATGTATTGAATGTGGTTCTAGTCTTCTTCTTCCTCTGATGTTGGGAGTTTTTACTATTGTTATTACTCTACATCAAACCAATGTAGCTGGACAACAACGAATTGAAGATCGACAAATAGCAAAAGATGAACGACAACAAGATTTAAATATTTCAGCACAGCAAAGACTTGACGATCGAAAACAAGCTGAAGAACAACGACAACTTGATAAAAAAATTTCTCAAGATCAATTCAAATTAAATGAAGAACAACGTCAACATGAAGTAAATATTGCATATATGCAATATCGAGATAATTTATTAATAGATTATATTAAAGATATTGGTGTTTTACTTAAAGAAAATAATGGAAGTTTAACAAATGATTATGTTACAAGAACTATTGTTCGTGCAAAGACTTTGGCTATTATTCGACAATTGGATCCTATTCGAAATGTCGAATTAATTCGATTTCTATACGAAGCTGGACAATTAACAAGAAATCGTAATCCTTTAGACTTATCAACAGCTCAATTACAAAATATCGATTTTCGTAATGCCTTATATTGGAATATGCCTGGTCTTTCGTTAGTCGGAACGCATTTATTCAATGCATCATTTGACCATAATACTTTAGTCGATATTGATTTTCGTCGTAGTAACTTAACAGGAGTTAACTTTACTATGGCTTCACTCAGATCGTGCACTTTTGATAATGCACTTCTCGAAAAAACGATCTTCACAAACAGTATCATGTGTAAGGTCAGTTTTAAGGATGCAAAACTCATTGATACCAATTTTATAAATGCTACCGTTAAAGAAGCTGATTTTTCGGGAACAGAATTACCTTATACCAATTTTTCAAATGCTCATCTTAGGAGTGCCAACTTTACTGGCGCAAGACTAACTAATACTGATTTTACAAATGCTACTTTAATATCTGCTATGTTTAGGGAAACATTCATTAGCAACAGCACTTTTATCTATACACATGCATCAGAAACATTTTTTACGGATACTTTCATGTTTAACAATCACTTTGAAAGTATTAATTTTAGTCATTGTTTCTTCCATTGTTATCGTCTCTGCTATTATCACAACATTATTTTTAACAATTCTATCATCAGACGAGCCAATTTTTTCCATGTACAAATGGGCAGCAGTACGATCATTAACAGTGACTTATCTTTAGGAGTTTTTACTGGTACTTCTTTTAATGGTACTCGTTTTTTAAATACAACAATGCGCAATTCAAATTGTACCGATATTGATTTAACTTCTGGTCAATTCATTGATTCATCTTTTGATAATACTATTTTTTCAAATGCTACTGCTGATTATGCAACTTTCACTCGATGCAAAATGTCTTCTGTTGATTTAACAGGAGCTCGATTGAAAAATACATGGTTTTCATATACTAATTTACAAAATGCTAATTTTATTGATGTCAATGTTAATGGAATTAATTTTTCTCACACTGATCTTTTCAATGCCAAAATCATTGATATACAATTATTGAATGCTATATCAATACGTGGATCTCGACTTCCTAACGGAACTTATATTGATCAAGATTATAATCTTATAACAAATGGTTATGCCGATTGTCATATTCCTCTTGAATCTTCATGGAATATCGATGAGAATAATAGTGTTGCTATCATTCGTTCAAAACAAGATGAGAATAACTGTGTATTTACACCTAACAAAGCAATTGGACCTGTTCGCTTCTATCAAAAGATTTCTGATAAGTATAAACAAGTAAGATGGGAACTCAATCCTGTACTGGTGTTAAATGCTCGATTAGGTGGTCAAATGACAACTATCACTATTGGATATCCAGGACATACATATACTATGAGTTTGTATTCTTCTTATTAGAATGATTTTTTTAATCACATTCTTATATTTTAGATTCGAATCATATAGAACCGATTCGTTTTCCACTAAATAAATCAATGATAAAGGAAACAATTACTGTTGTGGTTACCTTCAATCCTTTGAAAGATGATCTGACGTCGAACTGGTGTGATGATATTCAAATAACAATCGAACTGGCCGATCAACCTGAATGACACTAAAAGATTTACTAAACTATTTTTTTTTTCATTGCTTAAATACATATACGACTATCAAATATTAATCTAATATTTCTCTTGTTTTTATTAAACAAATTCTAGGACGATTATAATCGTACTAGAAAGAAAACGTTGCTTCAATAGTGTGTATAAGGTTGAATGCGATAACATACTATACTAAGGATGGGTGTGGGTATGGCTGTGAAAGAATATAACTGTCCTCACGCATCCACATCCACATCCACACCCTAAAAAAACTTTATGTTTTGATATAAAATAGTCTTTAATCAAATCGATACCAACAAAAACTTTGTTCTCATTATTAATTGCTAAATGAAAGAATATAAACAAGATTCCAAAATATATTTTACTGCACAGAAATTTATTTTATAAAGATTGTTTTTTATTCTCTATATGAACAGTTCGAAGACGTATACGAAACAATGGCTATAAGTTAAATCATTAATTGGACGGCTTAACCATATTGATAATATCATTCGTATATGTTATGAGAGTCTGATATATAATATTTGAAAATAAGACGCAGATTTCAGCGACGAATCCGTCGTTGCCAAGTTGTCAATGATTCTTTCAGTGTTTTTTTGTACAATTTCGACGGAACGACAAATACAACAAAGACAAGTATCGATGGAGTAAATGAAATGAAATAAGCACAAAGATATAGCCAAGGATTATCATGTACCTTCACACATCCAGATAATAATGAAATGATCAAACGTAGCATTGATAGAATAAGTAGAATTGCTGGACTAATTACTAATTGTTTATGTTCTCGTAATTGTGCACGAATATGTGCAATGTAGTTTTGACTCGTCTGAGCTAATGATCGTTGCCGAGCAGTTCCAAAAATAATAAATAAAGCAGAAAAAAGATTAGCAATAAATGGGCCAATGAGGTGAACGAAAAGAATAGCTATATTGTAATCTTGAACAGCATGAGAATAATTAATTACACACCAAATATTTCTTTCTATTATTTTTGTTTTATCCATATCGTCTTTTACTCGATGTTCGAAAATATTTCGATGTAAGGGTTCGTGAATGATTGTAGCTGTGATACAAAGTGGTAAGATGAATATAATCCATCGAGCAAGACGTTTACTCTTTTCTTTGTTAAAATGAACACCTTGATAAACATGAATTGCTCGTTCAGTAGCAACACAAGCATTGAGCCATGTATCAAAATAAAGAAAAAGTTTTAGAAGAGGTTCAATAGCAATACATCCAACTCGATGAATAGATAAATTAATTAATGAATTCATTTGAGTGAGAAGAACAAACCAAAAATTGATTGTAAACATAGAAATTGTCAGAAGAGAAGTAATTGAAGAAGCTAAAAGATATATTCCACATCCAACTTTTCTTAAATTTGCATTTTGAAATGTTAAAAGTGACAAAATACTATTGATTAAACCCAAAAGAAACATAATTATTGTTAAAGCAACACTCATTTTCACTAATAACGGTTGATTCTTTAATGTCACATTTCGGTTAATTTCATAACGTAAAATATCATCAAGAGTTATACCAATACCTTTAGTTTGAACATTGCATGAACCACCAATAACACATTTATCAGGATTTACTAAAGCAATAAAACAGAGATTTGAAATTTTATTGACTAAAGTAAAATAACTATTTTCTCTTGGAATATTTTCAAAATATTATTTCAGCCGGTACGTAAAAACAAGTTTGATAAAGATATTTAGACTATTTATGATTAGAAACTCATAAAAGGAGATCTTTGATCAGTTAAAATAAAATACACAACATATCAAGTAAAACTGTTTTAGAATAAAAGTAAGAGAATTTTTACAATTGATGTGCATTTTGTGTATTGAAGATCTCTGAAAATCATTCATTCTTCGCTTTGGAGGAAACATTTGTCAATCTTCGATACGAAATAAACAAATTTAACATTGTACTGAATACTGAGAAAGTCAATTCTTATTGATTAAGTGTGTTTTAACAAGAGAAATATCATCCGATGATCATAACAATTAAAATAAATCAATCAATGTCTTCAGCCTAATATTACATCAATATTTCAGAGATGCTGAAAGCTATCGGAGAATTTTTTGTCTTACTAGAAAACTTTAACAAGTGAGTGAGGTAAGCTAATGATGAAAGTTTGAGAGTAAACTTACAGAAACGTTTTAATGGGTGAATGTTTAGTAATTCTATTTGATGAAACACTTTTTTCCTGTTTAGAACTCATGCGTTGAAGGATCGATTATCTATATACATTTGTCATTTCCATCGACTTATCTATATCGTGTGGTTTGTTGCTGAGAATAAAAATAATTTCATTTTTTGATTAGGTAAATAAGAAATAATAGTTAATAAAATATTCATTTATTCTATACTATGACAGTGGCAAATGAATACAAAAACGAATGAAATTCTATGGAAAAACATTAACTTGTTGTGAAATGGTTCAATTCTTGGATATATGTAGATTTACGTATTCTTTGATTATCACAATGAATAATCATTGTAAATAAAGGTTATTTCATCAATGTTTCTGTATTATCTATCCTTGTTAACTTGTTATGTCCGTAACAACAACAAATATAAATATACAGAATAAATAAAGTATATTTGAAACACCGCATAGTTAAATACTATTTCGAATAGACTCAATGTTATGAGAATGAGATGAGCGACAAATACGCCATTGAGCGAATTGATCGATTCTCTCTCGAAGCTCACTGATAGAGAGATCTAATTCAAAGTAATTGCAGAACAGTTTGGAAAAAACATCAGAAAACGAGATATTGTGATCAACTGCAGCGGAAACAGTTATTGGAAACATCTTTTTGAGAATCGATATTTTTACAATAGATTTTTGACCATTTTTGGAGTTGCGTCATACTATTAGTATCAATGTCGAATAATCGCGAAAAGATCTTTTCGAAGATTATATCTATTGGATCGAAATATCTCTATAACAATACGAAAATATAGGCTAGACATTGAGTCCATCCGTTCTAGTTTTATTTGATGCTTCTGAACTAATCAAGCTTTTCAGACGAGATAGGTTGCAGAGAAACAATTCATGTCATAAATTTCAAATGATATCTGGACTTTGTCAAAATTTCATGTTCTCATGATAAACATAAATAAAAATCTGACTTTTGAGTTCTTATTACTGTTTATCGAACGGAATGCATAATGAAAACTCTCTTTCTTGCCCAAATCTTCTTGCACATACATAGCCTAAGTGTTTTTTGTTTGGCACCCACCAAAAGCTCATACAAAGACACTTTATAGCAAAACCTTGGGCTTTTTGTTAATTGCAATCCTGTTTCCATCTTGGAAAACAATGGAGAAACATGGTGCTAACTATGACCGAAAAGTATGAATACTTACTAATACGTTTGACCCTGGTGTTTGCTGGTCCAAACACAATGATTGAAAATGATCCTGTCACATCTGGATAAAATGTTGTCACAACCAATATGTATGTGACATTGACTAGAAGATTGACTCCATATAGAATTTTTCCAGGTGAGCATTCTCCATTCGCCGCTGAGATTAAATTTACTGATGGATTAAATGGATCGAAACTCTCTTTGTAGATATATCTGGATGTATCGAAACTACTGTTACTTCCAAACAGATGGAATCCATTGGTAACTACGTTGATTTGTAGAGTTTCATAGTAATATTTATATTTGCCACACTCACGAGAATACTTTTGATTATTCGTTGTTAATTCTGATGAATATATAGATTGGACAACTGATGAAGTATCTAGTCAACAAAAAACAGATTTATCAGTATTCTATTCGTAAGATATTTAGATGAATTTAAAAACTTTTTCAATGCCGTTTTTCTTCCAAATATATATCTGCAGGGTGCAGATTTGATGACAAAGATATATGGAATATATTCAGTCAACGTTCAGCGAGAAAATACAAAGAAATCATAATGATTATTTCATAATCATTTCCATAGGAAGTGTTGATTAAATTGTTTCGATTTGGTTTATTTCAAGATAATCTGTAAGTATCGCTGTATTGATATTTCTGACGGAAAGAATAAAGAAAACATTGAAACTGAGATTTGGTATTCAAGTGTAATGAAGAAACTTGAACAAAAGATATTATCGATAGTTGTGTTATCGAAACTCCATCTTTTGAGAACATCTGTACAACTTAATCGAAATTTTCCTGAACTTTTATCAAGAAATACTTTACTTTAAAATTAAATATCGCATTCAATCAAACAATCCTTTGACTTTAGCAAAAATAGCTTCTTTCAAACTTGAAGAAATTCCTATTGATCCGACTGATAACTTCTCTCTGTCGAGTGTAATCAATGTCGGGACTAAGAATTAGTCTTAGATACTCTAAAAGGATGAACGTGGGTGGAAGTGTGGGTGTAGATGTTATTCAAGTGTCAGATTCGCACTCACCCACACCCTCACACCCAACAATCAAATATCGATAAGTTATGCTGTAGTCTAGGTCTGATAATTACATCTTTCCGTTCACTTCTTCCTCTTCGTGCGAATATTTCTATAAAAATAAAAGATGTTTATCATGTGAGAATTCTTTTTTGAAACAACGATCTCTACTCAACAGGGAACTTTACAAGATTTGTGATGAATACAGAATGGAAATTGACTATACGTAGATTTTCTATGCTTTGTATTTGTGTGTTGATGTTTGTAAATAGTATAGACACTCACTTAGACGTTCGAAAGTGACATTATTAATGCCAGACACAATAATTGAGAATGTTCCTGTTACATTTGGACTATACGTCGTCACAATCAATATATTTGCAGTGGTAGACTGAAGAAAAATTCTGAATCCAGACTTATGTTTATCGAAATGAGTACCATTCTCCAAAATTAAATTTTCAAATGGAGCAGATGGATAAAAATTGTTTGTGTATATGTATCCATATGTATCGATAATGCTGTTACTATGAAGACTATAATAGCGACTTTCATTGACAGTCATTTGTATGGCTTCATAATAGTAGTTTGGAAGATCACAACCAGTAGGAGAGTATGCTGGATGATTTTTTGTTAACATTGACGAATACACTGATTGAACACTCGATGAATTGTCTATTCAACAAAAACAAATCAATCAAAATTTACAAAATATCAAATGATTTACAATATTCTTTTTCTTTCCGTACATGTTCCTAGTGTGAATAATCATTATTATTAATACACCATCTTGAGGGTGGGTGCGGGTGAGTGTAGGTGTGGATGAGGATGTGAGTGCACTAGCTGATAGATTAATATCCTATTCATCACCCAAACAATTAGCCATCACTCACTCCCACACCCACATCCACAGTCTCCCTCAATCAATAAAATATTTGTTTTCGTTTCAAATAGAACTATAAAACTCGTAATTATTTCTTATTCAGTTATAGATTATTATCTAATCAAAAAATAATCTTTAACCATCAGACAACTGGACATTTTAATCAATTAATAGAATTTCAAATGATCTAATTGAGAAAATTTCTAAGGAGAAAATTGTTTATTCTCTTTATAACGTAGCAAAATTCAAACGTCTGAATCTCGATGCAAACATCCTTTTTTCAATGTAATTGATGACACATTGTAAATTATTCTAAATATGCGATAAAAATGACATTAGAGATTATTACTTGGAAAAAATATAAGTGAAAGAACTCTCATTAATAATAAAACACAAGAAAAAGGATATAACTGACTTTCACTTTGAGATGTGTTTTGTAAAATTTTATCGATCACATCGAGAATTATTTCAAAAAAACAAGTCGAACTACTTTTCATCAATGATATGAGAAATATAAATACACAAAAAGAAGAAGATATGAACTTTTTTTCAATTGAACTTTCTCATAAATGTTGTTGATGTTGTTTAAACCCTTTGGATTTGTTTTTCTGATATAATTAAATTAAAAAAAAATATTCGTTAATCATTTTTCTTCTAAGAAATTATTTGAAAACATTCAATATTTCTGATGAGAGATTAGTAAATATTCCGACAGAATAAAAGATTCAATTTTATCTAAGATAATCTTCGAATAAAACAACAATTTCAATCAATCGTAACTTACTGAAAATCTTTTTTCTAATCACAAATCGATAAAAATATCTGAACAAATTTTCTCTAATGAAGAATTCGAAAAATATTTTATTCAATTATTTTAAACTTACCACAAGAATTTGATAAGAAATCAAATTTTTGTATGCGATTATTGAAGCTATCAGCAATAAATATATTTCCATGACTATCGAAACTCAGACTTGTTGGATAATATAATTGATGAGATTGTGATCCTGCATTATCACATCCAATTATACATCGAATATCGTTTGATCCTGATCGAATTATACGAAAATTGCCGGAATCGACAATAAAAAGATATTTATCAGCATCTAATACAACTCCAGATGGAGCGTTGAGTGAAATAATATTATTTAATGATCCTTTTCCAGCGATTGTTGTTCCATTTAATTCTCCATGTTTAAATAGTTGTATTCGATGATTGTAACAATCTGCCACATATAAATCAAAGTTTACATCAACAAATATACCCCTAGGATTATTAAGCTGATCCGAACCCGAACCACTAATATTCGTTCCAGCTGCAGTTGTTGATATTATTTCACTATCATTTAACCATCTTTTCACAATTTTATCACGAAGAGACATTGAACAATATAAAATATCATTAATATCGATAAAGAGATCAGAACATGGTGCATCAACATTCATGACATTAACAAAAGTATTCGTATCTGATATCCATTTATCGACTCGACTATTCCCGACACCATTATGATAATAAATATCACCATTATTTGTAACGAAGATGGAATTTGAATCAATGAATTTGTCAGAAATAATTTTGTTTGGATTGATACTATTGTTAATCCATATTAAAATTCGTTTCTTTTCATCATTAACTGTATAAACTGTGTTGTTTATATCGATAAAAATGACGCATGGATAAAACCCAACAGTTGTTTCATTAGCAAAAGTGATTCCAAAAGGATTCCAAGCTGGTGTTAGACAAAGCTTTGGTTGATTAAATGAAGATGCTAAAATGAAAAGTTTCAGAGAAAAATCTTTTGTAAATAATTTGTCTCTTTAAACAAATATCTTTTTGAAAGACTGACCAATTCAGAAATAATTTTAATGATTTTTCTTCAAAGAAAAATTCCAAATAAGTTCATTTATTTGACTATTAATAATTATTTGAACACATATTATTTATTAAATGTTCTATTTATTTAAAATAAGGAAAATTGTTTTAACAAGCAAAATAAGCACATTTTAAAATAATTTATTTACGAAACATTTGCAATCTGACTTAATCATACAAATGATTCATATTTTAGAAAGCATCTGATTTGATTAAATGAAAAATTCTTACTTAACATTTTTATAGAATATTTGGTTATATTCTCTATTTTCATCTTCAGTTTAAATCGAATCAATTAATGATCTATCACAAAAATTAAAGAGAATAACGTTTGATTATTCTCTTGGAACGCAATTATTAATTAATATAAATCTTACAGCAAATTTTACAATAAGTTTATGTATAAAATACACTGTTCTCATTTAACATCAAAACATATAGCCATGAGTTCTATTAAATGTTTTTAGTTTTCCTCTTTTTAAACTTTCTATAAATATATTCTTATTAGTGTATCTTTAACAATATACTTCAGTGTGTAATGATCTATACTTCTATATTTCTCACACTATCTTGAACCTAAATCTATATTTGTATATCTCTATACTAATCACTATGTCTTTTTAGAGTGTGTCGGTGTGGGTACGAATAAAATAGAATGCTTACACCCACATCATCAAGATCATTTTAAGTTAAATACAAAGAAAGAGATGATTGATAAATAATAATAATGATTACCTGATATTTCATTGATCATAACCAACAGTGACATGAGGAACATGTTGAAATTGTTTTTCGTCATCATATCAAACAACGTTTTTTGTTTTATATGCATTGATGATAAAGAAAAGTGCAATTGTTGTAATCGACTAGACAATTAATATTCTTGTTCGAGAAAACCAAGTGAAACTATTTCTTCATTTCTTTATTCTTTATATATCTCTTTTTTTTCTCTTCTCATAATCAACAAATATCATGTAGAAAAACAATGATATATTTAAGAGACAATTCTACGTTGATAATTTTGATTATTACTGTTTAGATTTAATTAATAACTCTTTACATTATTTTTATTCTGAATCTGATAGGATTTTATTTTGAAAAGAAAACATCATTGTAAATTCAGTTATTTAACAATGAATTTCATTTGAAAATAACCTTTTTTTAGATAAAAGACGTGATAAAAAAATAATAATTCTAGTTAGACATTGTGTTAATATTGGGACGTGATTAAAATCAAAATAAAATATCAATTTCAATGATAAATAGATGATTGACGTCAGCAAAATATATTCTTTAAATAATCCATTTTGTCAGGACTTTATTTTATCACGTTCTTTTATGATGTTTCTGTTCATGAACGTCATCAAATTGTTACCGATTAGATATTTTTCTAATTAAATATCAATAAAACAGTTTCTCAAATTTTATTTGTTACATTAATATCGAAAAACGATACAAATAATGATCAGTAGATATTTAAAAATGATTTTATACATATTAGAGATGTTTAGTTATCATGCTGAAAGATTGTATTTTTCTGTAAAAATTATTAAAGTATATCAATTAATATGGAGCTTCAGTTTTCATTCAATACTTTATTATTTACATATAATAGAAGAAGAAAAATAAAGGAATTATTTCTTTTCAACTGAAAGTTATGAATAAATATTCTTTCCCTGTTTGATTGTTTGAATGAAAGAAATGATATTTTTATGTTAAATAATACATGATAACAATAGTTTTATAATGCATTCTTATCAGTATTCAAACATTATTCGATCGGTATTGTGTATTATAGAACTCTAATCAAGTCAGTGTTGATCGAAGATGAATTGCAGCAAGCGAAAATCAAACGAAACCTAGAAGGGAGCAATGGAATCTTGAGAGTAGGTGGGGAAGTGAGTGTACTATGGAGACAATATCGAAATTACATTTATACTCACACCCATTTTGATTTCATCACTCACAAAGCCTCTCTTGAATATAACGACCAAATAAGAAAAGCTTTTTTCCACTTTTACAACAAAGTCATGTTAATTGTTTTTATAATATTTATTAAATATAATAACTACGTAATAAAAGCTTTTTTCTCCATTTCAACTTTACTGTAAAATCGCGTCGACTGTCAGAATTTTTTAAATGATCGATGTGTAATTAGTGTTATATTTTTCAATGAATGATTTAGTCTATGATTGTTTTTGCTTCTTTTATGTTATATACCGAATAAGACAAATACTGGTGAGGTCAACAAAAAAAATTAAATATGAATGCTAATGCTAATGGAAACGCTGTGTAGTCATAACACGGAAGTGGAAAAAGGAATGGCTTTTATCATGATAATTGTAATTAGAGGTGTAAGCCGTCTGCTTCAGCAAAAATCAGCTGACGGCTTAAATCTCTAATTGTAATTTACGTAGGAATGTCTCCTCTCCTAGCTATACTAGAAAGAGAGAGAAAAATATTTATTTCAAATATAAATTAGACGATACAGAAGTAAACGCTTTTATAACTGCACCAGAAGGTGAAAAATAAATTTTATCTCGGTAAGGAAGTATACTTCCTACAAAACTTCTCTCTTATAACTACTGAAAAAAGTTAGTAATAGATTTTTATTTTAGTCATAAGCTGCGACATAGAAAACAAAGAAAGATTAGTGATACATTATAGTTTACGTGAGATTTTCCTAAAATGAACTATATCATCTTCGTTTTAAGATCTGTGTTTTTATATACGATTATGGAAAAATCTCATCTAAAATATAATTTATGACTAATATTATTTTTTTTCTTTTCAGATAAGTAAGTGCCCGTTCGATTTAACTTTTGTATGTATAAAATGATGTAAACGGTTTCTGTTCGATATCTCGTTTTCAATATGTTTAAAATATTTAGATTATTCAGCTTATTTTTTCAAATTAACAATCAACAACACATTTCCTATCCTCATCCATCGTAACAGTTATTGGCTCCTTGAATAAGTAGTACGTATAAACTTATATGATGTATTTCGCTAGCAATGATAGTTCCGAGTTCTATCGATCATGAACTGTCTTGATAAATGGCTTCATCATTTCTATATCTCTTTTTTTAGTGGCAAATATTCATAGCCAAAACTCTGGATGTTGGAATAATTTAAAGGAATGCATTCAATATTTTAATTTGTTCCCATCTGTGCCACCTTCAACCGATAAATGCGTTCTTCGTGTACAGCGAATAGCAACAATATTATTTATTATTTTACTAATCGCATTATTAACGATTCCTTTCTTCTATGTACCATTTCTGACGGGTACAGGAACTAAGCAAACTTTAACTGTTATGTACCCTAGTCTCAGTAGCTATATTGCATTGCATTACGAATATCCACTGACTCTGCAATGTCCATGCACACAAATTTCGATCAATTACGAAAACTTTATTGCTATCGCTCCCATGTATCATCAAGTATGTAGTAGTGAGTTTGTCAGCGATGTATGGATTCGTCATCTTGCTACGGGCAATGGATCTACATTTTATGGAGATGACTTTCGAATAACAGGCGCACATGCATTTCGAGCCTTAGACATGTTTTGTCAGCTAGCTCATAATACGATTGCGAATAATCTCGTTCGGTTCTATTCAAGTCAATATTTCAGTAGATTTGCCATTTCTCCATACCTGTTTGAAGCACAAATTGGATCAATACTAGAACAATTTCAATCATCAATGTCAGATACCTTTGTATTATCTCTCAAGATGATTCGAGACACTACTCAAGTTAATGCATTGTTTTCTGCGCTGCAAACAAACTATAAACTGAGTGGAAGCAAAGATACAAACAATGTATTCGTGATGGCAAAGAATTACGATGGCTGCAGTTGTAGTCTTTCAGCTAATTGTATTCGTCAATCGTCGATTTATGATTATAATACTATGACAATATTATTCAATGTAACCGGTTTTTACACAGGATGCAATGTGATTGAATCATTACTTCAATCAACTCTTGAATGCTTTTATAATCAAACCTGTATAAATGAATTACAAAAATATTTACTACCATCGCCAATGTATTCATCAGCTGTAAACTCGTTATCATCAAATCAGAGCCTCGAAACGGCAACTATCAACACTCTTGTTTCTAATTTAATGGTAGAACGATGGCAGCCGGACGTATCGTATGAAAAATATTATGCAGCATGTAGTCCAGAATACTGTTCTTATTATTATAATACTATTGCTGACAATTCGGAAATTAATACATATTACATTGTCGTTCTAATGTTCTTTCTTGTTGGTGGTCCATTATCCGTTTTAAAACTTCTCATATCGGCGTTGACAAAAATCATCGTATTCTACGTTCGAAAACCACCAAGACAGGTCGTTCCTCAAGCGTAAATTATTTATACATAATTACTATTATATAAAAAACAATTACGCTTCGCATGCTTTAAAAAAAATGATTAGTTGCATGAACAGAGACATATAATTGGCAGATCAAAGAGACAAAATATTGCTATATTTTCTGTCAAACTAAAAGACTTTGCAACAAAAAAAAAATGAAAAAAAAAGCTTCGCTTAAAAATAGAAGTATGCATTCTTTTCGAATAACTGAAAGATAAAGGTAGGTGTTGATATTACTTCAATCAAAAAGGTTTATAATTTCTAGGCTTCAGCAAAAAATAGTGAATGATGTCAAATATAAAAAATTAATAATAATAAGTTACAATGCGTTTTATTTTACTTCTGTACGATTTGAAGTGGAGAAAATACTTGTTTCGCATACTTTAGTTCAATATAAAATCAGTATGTTCATTCATTTTCGCATGAAATATATTTAATTCTTTACAAGCCCATATTCTACTCTCGATAAATAACATCTAAACAAGAACAATGAGAGATACTGGATCAGTTATATCGGCCATGATTGTACACATTCTCACACTCGATTTGCAAAGTATCTGTTGAAAGTGATTCTTAACGAAGGATGCTTCAAAAAACTAATTTATTGAAAGATCGAAAACAATCTCAAAACTGAAAACTCTGAATAAAGAAGTAAAGCAAAAAAAATGGGATTTCATAAGCGTGAGTAAAATAAATTCGTAAGTCATATTCTTGACTGAAAGCCAACTGTTATTTCATTATGGTGAAACACCTCCAAAACTATCGATATAGACATAACCTTTATGTCCTGTTGGTCTACAATCTGCTACTAGAACAGTCAAGGTGAAGTCATGACCTGTTCGATTGCTATCAATTGTCAAATGTTCAATTTGCCAAGTAGGTGTATAAAAATATGCCTTATGTGTCTTGAAACGAGTATCAACACCTTTCGAACTGGCACCGGCATCGTAACGACGTGAGAGTAATGTGTCACCTACAGTTGTGTCTTTCAGTTCGATTACCATAACACTGGAATCCGTTGCATTGTGCTCGCCATTTTCTAAAACTGCTAACCAAGCAAAATAGATATTCAGGCAATAGTAACTCTTGATTTGTTGACTTAGGACTGATACAAAACCTCCTTTTTCTAAGTCTTCTACACGCCATGCGTGGTTTCCATTGTGAACGACTTTTGGCATTAAACTTTTCAGAACTGGATCATCAACGCGAGTTACAATACTTGAATGTTTTTGGGCAACGGTAGCATTGTACAGCTTACCACCGGGTAAATAGTCCTTTGGGTTAATTTCAGATGATAAAATTGACTTTCGACTACCACCGCCAATAGTCCAGCCATCGGATTTTCCTGATTCAAAGTTACCATTTTTGAAACTGCTTAATGAACATGCTAGAACAATATAAAAATGTGAATTCGTCAAGGTATAATTGTGGATGATGATATTACATTACTATACAACTCAATACTCTCAATAACTATATAAATACGTTACTCACTTTGACAAAGATTCGAAGTACATTCGTTGCTAGCACACTCCAAGTCGATGTTGCAAACTTTTCCGTTATTACATTTTGGACACGTTTGACCACCACAATCCACATCTGTTTCATTCTGATTTTTCACGCCATCATTGCAAGTAGGTACTAGAACACAAACAGTAAAATCTATTTTATATGACATAAAAAATAAACCTTGGCAAATATTCGATACACAAACTCCGCTAAAACAATCTGAAGCGACGTTGCAAGTCTTTCCATCGACACATTTAACACATGTCTCACCACCGCAATCTGTATCACTTTCTTTCTGATTTTGTATTCCATCGTCACAAGTGGGAGCTAGAACATATCATGGTAAATTATATTATATTTCTTATGATAGCTAAATATACTTTGACATATGTTGGATGCGCAGAACCCACTAAAACAATCGGATGCACTATTACAAACCTTTGTATTCGCACATTTAGGACATTTATCACCACCACAATCCACATCTGTCTCATTCTGATTCTTTACACCATTCATGCAACTGGGGGCTACAAGACACATTATGAGCTTCATTACATTTCATGTAAAGAAAACTATACCTTCACAAATGTTAGATGAGCAGATTCCACTAGAGCAATCTGATGTTCTATAGCAAACTTTTGTATTAGCACATTTAGGACATTCTTCACCACCACAATCCACATCTGTCTCATTTTGATTTTGTACACCATCCGTGCAACTGGGTGCTACAAGAAACATTATGAGTTTCATTATACTTTATATAAAGAATATTGTACCTTGACAGATATTAGCTGAGCAGACTCCACTGTAACAATCCAATGCATTTCCACAAACTTGTGTGTCATAACATTTAGGACATACTTCACCGCCGCAGTCCACATCTGTTTCACCTTGATTCTTCACGCCATCCATACAGCTGGGTGCTACAACAAAGATTATCGATTTCATTATAGTTCATGTAAAGAAAGCTATACTTTGACAGATGTTAGATACACACATTGCACTAGAACAATCCGATGCATTACGACAGACTTTTGTGTCGTCGCATTTAGGACAACCTTCACCACCACAGTCCACATCGGTTTCGTCCTGATTCTTCACACCATCCATACAACTAGGTGCTAAAAGAAAGATCATGCGTCTCATTATGTTTTAGAGAAAGAAAATTATACTTTGACAAATGTTAGAAGTGCACACTCCACTGGAACAATCTGGTGGTCTACGACACGCTTGTGTATCCGCACATTTAGGACATCCTTCACCACCACAATCTACATCTGTTTCATCCTGGTTTTTCACACCATCCATACAACTGGGTACTAGAAAAAACATGATACGTTTTGTTATATTTCATATAAAGAAAACTATACCTTCACAAATATCAGCTGAACAGACTCCACTAGAACAGTCGGATGGATTAAAACAAGCTCTTGTATCTGGACATTTAGAACATTCTTCACCACCACAGTCAACATCTGTTTCATTCTGATTTTGTACACCATCCGTGCAACTGGGTGCTACAAGAGAAATGCTTTGTTTTATTATATTTCATATGAACAAAACTATATACTTTGACAGATATTAGCTGAGCAGACTCCACTAGAGCAATCGAAAGCATTGTTGCAAGTTTTTGTATCCGCGCATTTAAGACAGCTTTCACCACCGCAGTCAACGTCGGTTTCGTCCTGATTCGTCACGCCATCCATACAAGTAGACGCTGAATGAAAGATCATGAGTTTCTTTATATTTTATATTAAGAATACTGTACTTTGACAAACGTCAGATGAGCAGACTCCGCTAGAGCAATCGAAAGCACTGTTGCAAGTTTTTGTATCCGCGCATTTAGGGCAACCTTCACCACCACAGTCAACGTCGGTTTCATCCTGATTTTGTACATCATCCATGCAACTGGATACTAGAAGAATGAGAACTAGTTTTATTATATTTTAATACAAAAAAAATTATACCTTGACAAATGTTAGACAAGCAAACTCCACTGGAACAATCTAGTGGTCTACGACATACTTTTGTATCCGAACATTTAGGACATCCTTCACCACCACAATCTACATCTGTTTCATCCTGATTCTTCATAGTATCATTGCAAGTAGGTGCTAGAGTAGAGTCAATAAGATATATGTAACTATTTAGAAATAGAAATATACCATTGCAAATGTTAGACGTGCAGACTTCAGTGATACAATCTGAACCAACTTTGCAAGATTTTCCAATTGAACATTTTGGGCATAAGGGACCACCACAGTCTTGATCTGTTTCATAACTATTTCGGATATGATCGCTGCATGTGGGAGCTAGAAATATTATTTATATCAGTTTTTAGCTCAAAAAATAACCTGATTACTGATCATAAAAATGGTTAAGATCGTTCTTTTATGAGTAATCGCGTAGTTTAATAAGCAAAATGATCTAACTATGAATAATAATACATTTTTACGGTCATTTTTCATCCATTCTTTCGACTGAAGAGTTAGATAAGTCTCGTGCTGAGGGGAGCAAGCGAGTATGGAGCGCACTTCGATTGAAATCACGCACTAACACGCTTTGGAATATGGCCAAGAATCATTTTCAGCTCGATATAAATAGATACAATAAAAATATTCGAAAATCTCAAAACCAATGATCTACTTTTCTCTTTCTTAAAAATACGGATACTTCGAAAATTCACTATACATTCAGTCTCAGTAATCTTATGATAGTTCTAACTCCTAGAAAAAATATATGCTGGAATTCCTTTTATGTAGTAAAAAAAATCGTATGTAGGTATTGTTTTGAGATTGAAAGTTACTGAAAATTTCAGAACTTTCATATCTAAACACAAATATATAACAAAAAGTATTATGTATATTCTTACTCTTCTGTTGTGAACCATGTTCGCCACTGTTTTGTTCACTCGATTTATCTTCACTTGAATGATGTTTATGTGGTTTCTCTTCCCCAGAATGGTGTTTATGTGGTTTTTCCTCGCCCGAATGATGTTTGTGTGGTTTCTCTTCACTTGAATGATGCTTATGCGGTTTCTCTTCCCCTGAATGGTGCTTATGTGGTTTTTCCTCACCTGAATGATGTTTATGTGGTTTTTCTTCGCTTGAATGATGTTTGTGTGGTTTTTCCTCACCCGAGTGGTGTTTATGTGGCTTCTCTTCACTTGAATGATGCTTATGCGGTTTCTCTTCACTTGAGTGTGGTTTGGGTGCTTTTCCTTTATTAGGTTTTTCTTCACTTGAATGTGGTTTGGGTGCTTTTTCTTTACCAGGCTTTTCTTTACTTGGCTTCTCTCCACTTGAGTTTGGTTTGGGTGCTTTTCCTTTACTTGGTTTCTCTTCATTTGAATTTGGTTTAGGTGCTTTTCCTTTACCAGATTTTTCTTCACTTGAGTGTGGTTTAGGTGCTTTTTCTTTACCAGGCTTTTCTTTACTTGGTTTTTCTTCACTTGAGTGTTTTTTAGTTGATATCTTTCTACTTGAAATCTTTTCATTTAATTCCTCTTCACCAGAGTCATTTTCGATGAAATCTAAGTCTTCATTACTTTCCAAACTCAATCTAGCAAGGTAGTATAAAGAACAATAATAGGTATTGACAAAACTATATATGTATTTACTCTTCTATGTGATGAATCGACGAATGCTTCTGATCATCATTAAGCTAGAAGAAGACTACCACAGTAACAGCAGAATATGTAGATATAAAAAAAAAGATACGTACCGCTTGAACCATACGATTGCTATCAAAGTTTGTTGGTGATGAAAGAGCTATACTCAAACAGAAGACAAGAATACCAACAATGGTCCATATCCACCTATAGAACAGCGTTCGTGTTAAAACATCTGTTTTATATTATTTATAAATTTGATAAGTAGAAGCTATGTAAAATATTCCTACAAAATGTGCAGTACAATCTGAAAACCGACTAATCATTTTATGATAATTTTAGTTCTCAATATTTTTAATTTCCAGACGTAAAATATACCTTCGTACGATAGATTTCAGCTTCTACAGATAAGAAACACTGTTTTATAAGAAATTCCAATTCGTATAGTTGTTATAGTGATAAAAATTTGCTTTTATTCACATTGTTTTGAAGGTGATCGAAGTTGAAGCTCGATTTATGGAGTTTATTATAGTCTATTTTTTTCATGAAAACCAGATAAAATTGTAACTCACCCTGTTACACTCGCACGACGTTCTCCGTATAATTTCATTGGAATACCCACAAAATTCAAATGAACCAAGAGAACGTATTATATATTGTCTAAAAATAGATACATATATGTAAGAATCTATTCAACAGAATAATCATTGAGTTGCATGTAGCACCTTACCAATAGTATAGCTTCTGTACCTTCTTCTTCCGTTACGACAATCCAAAACTGAAAAAATATAAAAGCACACACTAGTTATATAGTAACAATTGCAAAGCTTATCTACTAATTTTTGTTCTATATTCTTCAGCTAATCCTTCGATCATATAGAAAGATATAGTCAATAGAAGAAAAACAATTTCAAAACGATATCGTCCTTGAAGAAAAAGTATCTATTTCAATAACAATAAACAGATATTCTAGAAGTGAAAGAGAATAAAAATAGAACAATAAATAAGTGTTAATTATAAATATATTGAAAAGAAGATTAGTGATGGTATCGTGTGCACGTTATTTTTCTTATATATCAGGTATCGATGATATTTTCGTTTAATATTAGCACAACAAAAAATGAATCGTCTTAACAATTGTTATTCGAAACTATTTCAAAATAATCATTTGCAGTAATACAAAACTTTATCGACACAATGCTCACATTGAATTGAGAGATAACTTATTCTAAAAATTGGTTCGATTTGACTATACAAATTTTTCAAAATAGATGAAATAAAATGTATATAGATGACGATTTAATAACGAAAATTGATTAATGTATCATCAGAGATAAAAATAAATATTAATAAAGTATCCATCTATTGTGCAAAAAACATTTTGTTCTAATTATACTTATACTCACACCCATCAAGAATATATACAAACCATTTATGATTAGATATTTTATTTCTCTTTATTTTTTTGTTTTATTAAAAATTTCGGCAAAGTTTATTTTTCAACATAGATTGGTCTCTTCTGATACGGAATCCTAGATCTGCCGTTGAAATTTCTACTTGTAACTTGTTTTTATTAACCGAAACAGTGAAAACATTTATCTTAATACAAAAATTTTGCTGAATGTGATCTATCTTTACAATAATTTTTTTTATAAATTTCATGATAATCAACGTCTATGATATTTATTTTTAAATCCATCTACTTGACAGACTTTATTATTTATACCTTTTTAGCAAATATTCATATAATAATAAAGAAATTTCAATGTTAAATAATCGAAGATAATTTCTTTGATGGGATAAAGATTAGTTTTTAATTATTTCTATTTTAATGTCATACAATTAAATATAAAATACTTCTAACAATATAAACATTTTTATAGCATTCAATTGTTGTTTGAAATTATTCTATTTTGTATCGTAGAAGCAGATAAAAAATTATATGTAACAACATTGTTTTACAAAAAATAATCGTAGACAAAGGAAGTGGGCTTATAGTGTTTTTATAGATATAGAAAATTTGTTTTGTAGCGTATGTTGCACATATATATATGATTATATATGTTAGTAGAAAAAATGAATTATTTGAATGAGCATGAGTTTCTAGTAGCACAATAAATATTTTTATAGTTAGAATTGGACTGAAAATGTCTGAAGAAGATTTTTTAATTTTAGATTTTAAAAGCATTCAAATTTCAATTCAACAACAGCTATGAACAATAACAGAATTGAAGTTTTAGATGTAATTTTGTTCGGGAAGAAGAAAATAGTATAAAATAATTTTTATTTTCTATTGCAGCCTGAAACAGCCAACTCAAATACAACAGAATCAAGCACAACGTATGTATATTGATATGAATTGAGAATATTATCTCGCCATCCGAGATTTTTCTTAATACTTGAATTTGTTTAATTCTAGATGCGAATGTTTCCGAAAAAGAAAATTATTATGGATAATTATTATTATTGTTTTGATTTTGGTGATAATCATTCCAATAATTATTGTTACAATGAAAAAGACAGACAATGAAGATACATTAATACCAGAAGGATTAGCAACGGATATCACACAAATAGCAGAACAACTAACAACGGAAATAACAACAACAACAACAAACTTAACAACAGATGCTGCCCAGAAAGAAAAATAATCCTTCTTTCTCCTATAATTTATAAAAGATAAACTATTTTCATACCTGCTACTGTGATGTCATACTCACACATAACCTCTCTTTCATAGCATTCTATCTTCTCTCTCATTTTGATATGTATACATTTTATCTTTCTGGTTCTCTCATCTTCATTTAATAAAACAGAAAAAGATCACGTGCAAGTACACACACGCACACACATCTAAGAAAAAACAAAAACGAACAATATTTAACTTTCCTTTCATCGTGGATATTTTATGTAAATATTCACATAAGATAGCAAGCTAAGAATTACTCGATACGGCAAATATATACGTAGTATTTGCCATGTTTCATATATACTTTTTATAAAACTTTAGAAAATAGAAATAAGCCGTAATAATTATTGCGGAGGGAGATAAGTTAGATCAATTATATGGTCCTCACAGTATTTATATATTGGATATATCGAGTCATAAAATAATGCGTTGGTATAGAAGAAGCTAGAAACGGGAATACTCAGTTTAACTCTCTCTGTGAGTTATCCTTTGATCTGCATGGCAATCTTTATGTTGTTAATATAGATAATCATCTAATTCAAAAATATTTTTGATGATAAGATGATTATTGATATATAATCGCTTTTTTTTCTGTACAACAAATAATCTTCTTTATTATTTAATTTGAAAAAGCAAATCGTTTAGCAACTTCTTTTTGTAATTTGAATAATTTTTTCTGTATATATAAAAGTCTTTCAGTATAAAGCTTGAAATAATTAATTAAAATAACATTTTTAAAGACAAGTACTACTGGTTTTCTTTATCGTTAAAAGCGGCAACTACTTGCTGATGGGGCTTTAAACTCAGAATAGGTAGCTATAATCGTTTTTTATTATTATACAGACAGTAATATTCACAACATCTACACCCACACCCTCAAGAAGTTGATTTTATTCCAATAGGTAATAATTATTATCAACCTATTACTGGTATTCCTGCTGCTATTCATCAACATTATATTAATTAGAAATATTGAATATTTGAAATGCAAATTGTAAAAATAAGTTTTTTTTCTTTGTTTGTAAAATAAAATGAGAAAAATAAAAGTAAATTGATCTTTTATTTTAATACAAGTAAAGCTTTTATTTGTTATAATTCTATTTAATTATTTTCTTTACTTTTCGAATCAATAATTACCTATGTAATAGAAACAACTAATGAATTATTAGACTTTTGAAAGGATTTTGAAGAGAAATAAATTAATTCAATTCATCAATCAGAAGTTGGTGAGCCATTTTTCGAATTTGAATCGATTCTTATCAACAGTATAAACAGGTTAAGGATGAAAAGTTTAGTTCAAAAACAATTTAAATAAATTAATTAAAGGAATCAGAGCTATAATTATTCATAGTAGTGTGCGCGCCATATGATTATCTATGCATCGTTTACGCATAACTAACAAACTGCAACGCAGAATAGAAACATTATTTTGTCAGCGTAAGAATAAATAAATTAATTTACAATGATTACTTTATACATATGTAAACCATGTAATAGATGTTATCTTTTTTTCAAATCCGTATTAAAATTTTAAGGCATCAATACAAAAACATGTTATTTTAGACAAAAAATTTTCTTAGCAAGTGAGTAATGTGCTTAAGTTATTATTTATATCCATGACAATTTATATAATGACTGTGAATTATCAATTTACTATGTTTATTTATTTTTTTATTAACAATATTCTTAAATCCAATTGTTTATATATATTAATCACAATTATAATTTAGTAATTTTCAGTTGTTTAAAATGAAAATGGTGACGGTTTCTTAAATTAGTTTTATATACAAAATTCTGAATTACAACAAATATCTGTTTTTTATTCGTATATTGCATATTGATCTAATATTTTTCGCATCTAATTACTTTCAGAACATATTTTTTCGAGAGTTCTGTCATACCTTCTAATACTAATCTAAAATATGAGAAAAGTGATTGTGCACGAGTACTATTTCTTCCAAGTAAAAAGTGACTAAAAAATCATCTTTTATACGTTATATTAAAGTACATTCATGGAAATCATTACAACCAATGTATCTCTATTTATTCATCTTTACTATTCCCCAGATAAACCAATACGAATAATAAATAAAAAATACATGATCGAATTTTTTTAATTAATAACGAGAAAAAATATGCATGAAACTCAATACAATAGCAGAGCTTGTTTGATTTTCATATGTTTGATGATGGAGTATAATTTGAAAATTAACATTTTCTTGTATTGAAATTCTTAGATGGAACTTAATTATGATGAAAATGTGAAGAAGAAGAATTAGAAAGAACATTTTCGTGTTTGTTTAATGGCATATATTTGAATATGTTTCTCTCAATCTTTCATTTTTTAATTCATACCTGTAATAAATAGTTTTAGAATTATAGATTATATTGTGATGAAACTATTGTATTCATTCGTCACAAAAACTAATCTCTAGAATTATTAATTCATGCTTGCAGTACTTTTCTACGTTAGTCTTTGTGCTAATATATTATGATTTTTATTAAATAAATTTCAAAATATGATTACACAATAACAAAATTATAATGTCATAATGACACGAATGAGAGAAACAAAAGCACAAAAAATAGGAGTTAAATAATTATATTTACCAAGTCTATTTATTATCTAAATAATCGTATAAGATGCACATACACTTCTTCATACTAATATGATGTCTGAAAAACTACTAATCAGTTCATTGTGACAACTACAGTAGGATTAAGACTACCACCATTACCACTGCTATGGTCCATATAAAGCCAGAAAGTAATATTATATGTTTCACCACCGATGGCAGCAAACGATTGTGCTATCCATATAGAACTACTACACTTGACAAAAAAAGATTGACTTGTTGAATGAACAACAGAAGTGGTTATACCGGAAGCAGATGTGCATGTTCCACTAGGTCCTATACTCCATCCAGTAAGTGATGGCATAGTCTCAAAATCACCATTTGTCAACATTTCTATCGATGTTGGATCTTTCACAGATGCATCATCAAAATACCAGTTGTTTTTATTAGTTCCTTGAAACGTACAGGTGATAGTCAAATTTGCTGATGTGCTCGCCAGATAAGAATATGCATATGGTGCCCATGTATTAGATGACAAGTTGGTACCACTCAAAGATGCTATTATTGGATTTTGTGTCGTCGTAGTTGTAGTAGCTTTGATGAAACGATTAATGATAATTTAAAGCATATACATTTTAATATGAATAAAAAAACTCACTTGATGTAGTTATTGATATTGTTGAAGTAGCTAAAACAAATACTTTATTTTAATCTAACAGATTCATAGAGAAAAGTGGGCTTGGTTATGCTATTAGGCCTCTCATAATCTACATAGTTTTCTCCTGTGATGAATGACATGTATAGTCTATGCATTGTATTGATTGTTCATTCTGATTTCAGAAATAAGTACTCCGAAATTCACTCAATATGATTAATCTATCAATCGAAAAGAAAATATCTGATATCAGGTTATGAGAAATGAAAACTCTGATGCGCTAATATAATAGATCTCGCGTTTGTTTCTGTAAGTTTTCAAAAATGCACATACTTGAAGCGATAGCAGTTGATGCACTTGTACTTGCGCTTGATCTGGCGCGGACGGTGGCACTTGTGCTTGAGCTGATGCTAGTAGAGACACCTGAACGAATGGTAGTAGTTGCGCCTGAACTGATGCTAGTACTTGAGTTGGTGCTTGTATTTCGACCAGTGCCAGTGTTTAAACTGCTGCTTGTGGTATTGACAGTTGTTGACGTAGCTACATATTAAAAAGTCAATTTTTTTTGCAAATGTCAGAAAAAATAATTTGTTTCGATTATATACAGTAAATCATTTTTCTGAACTCGAATCCATCATAAGAAGTAGAAGAATACTGTTTTTTTTTATATTTCTAAGACTAGGATGTTCTTGGTTCAAAATAAATCAAATGAATGTTTATAACAGATACTCATATTGGAGCACAGAAGACACTTTCACAACTAAATGATCTAAAACTCATTATGGGCATTATTCGAGTTTGTAGGCACCAAAAAGCCGATTCTCTGTAAGGAAACTGCTAGTTCATTATTTACAGATCTTTTTAATAGCTTTTATTGCATTAATAAAAGAAATTTCTAATGAAGTTTTTTTGTTAACCGAAACTTATAGTCTCTACGAAAGATATATATCAAGAATGACAACGTTTTATAATTTTGTCTATCTCTTCTACTTACTAAATAATGTTTCTGAACTGTTACTTGTCTTTACTGATGTTAACCAAACTGTAGTGATCACGGCTAACACCAATCCACCTGTCAAAATACCTACAACTAAACCTTTAATAATTGGTGACACCGTAGAGCAACATTGACACGCTTTATAGTTTAATGTGAATCTATGCAACGATGATAATGATAATGATATAAGTAATCATTGAAAATAAAATTACCTGTGTTGCTTATAGTTTTCTGAATTATTCTGATTCTCATGAATACATGATGTGGTCATGCTGGTATTTGTCCTAGGTAAATGCTGATATTGAGAAGTATCAGTATGTTCTACTGACCAGTCACTCGATTGAGAATTGATTGCTTTCATCTCCATTATTTGCCTATACACTATCGATAATAAAAAAAATACTTTTTTCTCTATCGATCATTACTATATATAGTATTTCGGTTTTCAATTCTATCACTTTCTTGAAGCATTCATAAGACTTTTTTTCAATTCATTAGTTGTTTAATAAATGAAAGAACTAGAAAGGTTGCATTTATATATTGTTATTATTTTGTATTGTACACACATGAAACGATAAAAAGAGGGTGTAGGTGTAGATATTCTATTTATTCTTTATAACCATCCTTATCTGCACCCACACTCTAGCTACCACTGAAAACAGCCTTTTATCAGACGCATCCAAGTAACTCAAAAAATGATCCTTTTCAAAATTAAAAGAATAATGAAGGTTTTTTTCAAGAAAAAAAGTTTCGAAATATAGTATGATAGTATTCTTGTGAATAATGATCTCAATCTTTATTCTCTGAATCACTGTTACTTTTTTTTGTTCGAACAAAACAATCTATGATTTATAAGATTTCTACAATAGTATGACATCTCAATATTATATAAAATAATAATTCGTTTGTTTTTCTCTTTCAACATCATTAGAAAGTAGTATGAACAAATAAATTAATCAAGTGTCTTCTTCTTCTGTTCTGTTTTTTTTTGTTAAACGTTACAATGCGCTTACGTGAAACAGAAGCGAATTTTCGACATAGAATATCGTCATTAACAATGTTAGTTGAAAATTACCCGCGGAAATATGTCACTAAATTTTTATCTGTCTTAATGTTCAAATAATTCTCTTTTCAGTTCAATCGATTGTTACTACTTATGATTGTTACATTTTTGATTTTAAATTAATCTCTTTCACTTTGATAAGTTTAATTTTGTATGTTGACGTTCGAACATGAATGATCATCATATTAGAATTAAGGCATTTCAAAGTACATTTTAGATTGAATATTCAAGGTGTGTGCGTGTGGATTTCGATCAAAGATTGGCGGAATACGTAGGCCGGCCCCTTAACCACACCCATTTCATGTCTTTTATATAGTATTATTTGATAATTTCGTGCATAATTTGAAAATGTAACTGCCAACGACCAAATGACTGTACTTCGTATTTTTTATGTAACTTCTGATAGACGCAAGAAAGAAAGCTTTTTTTCTTTTTTTTAATTGGTGTTAGTTTTCAACATAGACTTGTAGATAAGAAACCGAGTATATATTGACACTCATGTGTGTTAGACTTCAATACGTTGGATATTATATAAAAAAGATTTCGGTTGTTATCATTTTGTTCTACACAAAGATTGTTAGCAAGCATTAATATTTTTGTTATATATACTTCAAACGATCTAACTGAAATACATCAGCACTGTAAATGACAAGTAAGTTTCCCGTTTGATTTTAAAAAAATGCTGATGTGTATTGAATTCCTTCTGTATTATTATAAATGTTTATTTTCAAGGTATCTTCTGCTGTTTTTATTTGTCTGAAGGTAGATATAACCAAAACCCCAATCTTTTCAGTTTCGCAAGTGGGGACTAATGAGTTTAGTTTGAGTTCAGCATTAAAGCGAATTGAATAGTTTATTTTTAATCACGGTCGGTATCTGATTACCTTATTATTTTCCTACAATTAGCTCTTGTTCATGATTAGTACTAATAAAAATATCTTTCAGCACTAGGAGATTCGACTGGAAGGAGATAATATTTTAAATTTTTTACGAACTATCCATAGATCTCATACTAGCAATACCCTGGACACCCATTGCGACTGGTCCGTATGCCTAAGTGTATCCATCTTGAGGGTGTAGGTGAAGATGTGTGAGAGTGAGGGTATAGGTGTAGTGGTCTCAGTGAATGGGGGTATGTCATATGTGATTAACACCCACAACCATCGCATTCTCACCCTCGGCCATATCCACATCCACGACATCCATAACCATATGCTCACGCAGATCCCACCCACACCTAGGCACGACTCAAATCCAAATCGTTTAGGAGTTAGGATTTGGATTTAGATTCAAGTATCAATTTGAGTAAGGCTTCGAAAGTTTTGGTGCCTAAGTTACAGCCATATCTGAACACAAATTCATACCCCTACTCATTTCCCAAACTCAATACTCAAACCCAAACCTAAATTCATACAACCAGACTCACCAAATTCAAACTGTTTGGATTCAAATCATACCTACCCACGCCCACACCCTCAAGATGTAGAACAATCTTTTCGGGGGTATTATTTAGCGAATACTTAAAACTCTCAATGTGACTATGTAGATAATATGGCTACTGGTGTCGTATGTGATGACGATCGACCTGCAGACAACGAAAATCTGAAAAAATTGAGTATTATCTGGCTTGATGATACGCATAATAATAGCGAAGGAAATCGAATTATGCAGAAAAAAATGCGTTCTATTCTTAGTGATTATAAACAATTTGAAGATGCACTTCAATGCATTACTTATATTCAACAAATGTCCAAAGAAAAGCAGCTTGTACTCATTGTTAACGATCAGTTAGGCCAAATAGTCATTTTTCATGTTCACCACTTACAACAAGTTTCATCTATTCATGTCTATCCGGTCGACACCAAAAGCAATACAGAATGGACTAAGCCATTTATCAAGGTAAATATAACTCGGGAGTTTGATGTCAATACCTGAATTGTATAGATCTGAGCTGCCCAAGTCAAATCTTGAGGGTGAGCGTGGGTGTGCGGGTGTGGTGTTGGTGCCAATGCAGATGAAACATCTACGTTCACACCCACACCCTCTACACACCTTCTCCCACTCACACCCAAAAATTCTAACTTGTCCACCTCTGGCATAGATCAAGATAGTCACCGGTCAACTGGACAAACTAATCGAGAGAATACAAATGGATCAACAGGTACGGGATCTAGTGCAAGAACATTTACCTATCAGTATATTTACTACTGATAGCAGTGTAGAGAAATCAACGACAGAAATCAATGGCCAGTTTGTGTTTTTCCAATTGCTTATAGACTGTCTTCTTCGAATGAGTTGCGATGAAAGTGACATGAACGAATTTATATCTTTTTGCCAGGAAAAATATAAAGACAATGCAAGTCAACTATCTATTATCCATAAATTTCAACAAAACTATACATCTGACGATGTGTTAAGTTGGTACACTCGTGAGTCTTTCTTCTACAAGATTCTGAACAAAGCATTACGCGCACAGGACATTGAGTTACTCTTTCTTCTTCGTTCCTTTATTTACGCTATTTATCGAAAATTGCAATGTTACCAAGCAGAGTCATCAGTACGTGTGTATCGATGTCAATGCATGTCAAAAAATGAGCTAAACAGTCTTAAAGGAAACAAAGGCTCGTTTATATCGATAAATTCATTTTTTTCCACAAGTATAGATCCTACAGTAGCTAATTGTTATTCACACAATGATATGTCAGTAGACAATTTCGAACCAGTACTGTTTGTCATTGATGCTGACTCGAATGTAAATACGGAGAAGCCATTTGCGAATATTACTCCTTTTAGCAGTTTTCGTGATGAATCGGAAGTGCTTTTTATGGTGGGTTCTATTTTTCGTGTTGATCGTATTTTTTATGGTGACAATAAAATCTGGACCATTGAAATGGAATTTTGTGGAAATGGCAAACATAGTTTAGATCAAGTCTTGATCGGAATGAGGTATCTGAATGGTATTGGAGAGAGAAGTCTACATTCATTTGCCAGATTATTGTGGGAAATGGGCAAATTTGATTTAGCTGAGAAATACTATCACCGTTTACAACGTACTACTTGTTCAAATGATCCGTCGCAGAAGACTATATGCAACGAGTTAGCCACAGTTCTTTCTCAACAAGGTAAATACAATATAAGTATGCAATGGCGCGACAAGGCGTTGAAGATGCAAGAATACAGAAATCTTAAACTTGAAGAAAAAATTTCAAAATGTGATCACGCTTCAGAAGTGTTTTTGTGCAAACGAAGATTATTTGATCGAGACATGCATATTGTCGTCAAACAAGCTATTATTTATAAACAATGTATTTTATTAGATCTAGGCAGCAATAATATCACGTCTCAAGGTGTGTCGATTCTAGCCAACGCATTGTACAACAACAACAGCTTACAGAAATTAAATCTTTCGCAAAACCCTGTGTGTGAAATTGGCATTCGTTTTATAGCACATTCGATCAACAATTCAAATATTCGTATACTGATTCTGCATTGTATTAATATTACAGATGAAGCTGTAGAATATTTGGCAGAAATGCTCAAAACAAATAGAATGTTAATATGTCTGGGATTAGATAGAAACGGAATAAGTGAGTTAGGAGTGAGTTTCGTAACTTATGCACTCTCTTACTATAACACAAGTCTCAAAGAGTTGTCTCTAGCATCAAATCCAGGGCTGAGTGATTCGAGTGTAGATAGTTTTATTCAAATGTTCAAACTCAACAGCACATTAGAAGAACTCAATATACAGAGCTGCAGTCTATCGGATGTTGGTACAAAAAAACTTCAAGATGCAGTGAAAAATAAATTAAAATTTCGTTTGGTGACGAATCAATATGCTAACGGCAATAGTATACCCTCATCGCTCGCAGTAAGATTCTTTTCAAGAATGAAGTGACAATGGACATTCGTCTTCATCATAATAAATTATAAAATAAAGAAAAGAATTGACTCGAATTGTTACACTATTCTCAAATAATAATAATCAACGGTTCATACGTCTAGGCCTATCAATCCGATATCGGTTTCTACTGGATTTTGTGAGATCAAACAGGTCGATAATATTCGATGGGATTTCAGGCCAAGAAATGACTGCCAAGTCCGACAGTCGGATTCTAAAAAGGGTGTGGATGTGGGTGTGGGTGTAGATGTATGAAGGAAGCACAGCCAACCATATTCACATTTTAATTTACACCCGCACCCACTCGATCTAATTTTGTGACAAGAGCTATAAAAGCTTGATCCTTTTTAAAAGTTTCTTGACTAAATAAAAGCACTATTTATTATCGCAAAGCAGAAAGTGAGGATGGATATTTTTGAAGCTTCGTTCTATAATACAACATTGCCTGGGACGTGTATATGAAGCTTTGTTCTTATCTCTTATGGGCAGAGAAGAAATGCTCTCAAGATAAATAATACTATTATCAGTTGAAAAGAAAACAGAATTCTTGCCAACTTAGGCTGTTCACTTTGCTTGCCACTCTTTCAATATTGATATGATATAAACTTCATTCAACTTTGCCTAAAATCCGTGAATCAGGTACCTTCTACACTTCGGAGAGAAAAACTGTTAGCAAGACACATATGACAAAGGCATAATAATAATTGCTTTATAATCAACTAAAATCACTACGTATGACTTGTCTCATCTTTTTTCACAAGCATCCACTTGTCTTTTCGAAGGCGTAATTGTAGATATAATTAAAAGAACACACTCACACCCACCCACACCACACTCGCGCATACTATCTCTGGGCGTGGTTGAAGACCCTTTTTTTCATGTCTTCAATTTTTATTATGTTAAGAAAAGATCTGAAGCACATAATATATAGTAGGATCCCTCAAAAAAAGTCAGTTGAATGCAAGTTTACTAATGTTTCTCACACAAACATAAGTGACCATCAAGATCATCACCTCGAATAAAAATAAGAGAACCCCCAAAAGCACGACCAAATCCAGAAGGACCGAGACCGCCACTAGCTAGACCAGCACCAGCAATCGTACGGCCAAGTCTAGCATCACCACCACAAAGACTACCCAAACCAGCACCGCCATCAAAAGCAGAACGACCATCACACGTTGCACTATCGCGCTTGGAAAAAAGTTTGTCATAGTCATCGTACCAACGATCTTTATCCGCTTCATTCCAATTTTTCCAATTACAGACCCAATTCCAAGTATGCTGATTACCACTAAAATGCCAATCACGGCACTTGTGACATTTAGCGCAGAGACGCCCGCCACAAAACAGTTTCTTGCATGAGCTAGGTGTGGCAAATTCTTGAAGTTCTAAATAAAAATATCAAATATTTACACAATTATACAGGGCAGAGATAATGGCTTCAGAAAAAGTCTGTTAGCAGGACCATGATTAACTGAAAGCAATGAACGACAGGATGGGTGTAGGTATTATTTTCTTCGTAGATCACACTCACACCACACCCTCAAGTCACAGTTAGTTGATCGTACGGATCATATAAAACAATACCGAATTATTTGAGTCCACATTCTGATACTCGGCATAGATCACGTAATAGTTCACTCATAACTCAGAGAAAATTTAGTTATCCATGAATCAGCATTCGAAGATTAGCTAAACGCATATGATGTTCGAACAGCTTATTTGAATACATATACCTCTATTCATCACAAAATGAAGGTAGTTCACGCTTCTTACCTAATGAAGTATTAGAAGATGCCATATTCGATGAGGTAGAGTCTGAACTAACTCTTTCTCCACTGATACATTCTACCTTGTGACGAGACCAATCCGCCGAACGGCATGCTTTTGAACAATAGCAAATTCGACAATGGGGACAATGTTTGCTTGTGCTTGTCAAGACTTGACATTTAATGCAGGTAGGCATGGTTGTGTGCAAATAATGTTTGCTGTTTTTATCTTTTAACAACAATTGTATGCAAAGTTTCTCTTCGATTAATTTTTTAAATAAAGAAGTGAGAGAATAACAATTTTTCTTTTTATTTTGAGGGTGTGGATGTGAATATATTACTCTTCTGACACCCACCCTCAAGTGGTATTCCCAGAACGGAACAAAAATTTATTACTCGGAAATAGTATTCC